>JASDQU010504438.1:9937-50268 GCA_032191745.1 Picea mariana | reverse complement strand
TAGGACCCCTAGGGAAACCCATTTTGGATCCCGTGCAGTGGATCACAGGTCTTTACAACTCAAGAATTATGAATGTGTTGGACATACCACATTTCGGGCGCTGTAAAAATGTAGGACTTTGTGTGAAGTAACTATTGGCCATGGTACATGGAGGTATCCTTTGGATGGATAGGCTGGTCCCCATGGATGTGGATGTCATAGCCAATATTATAGGGTTTCCAACCAGCGGGGTAAAGCCAGAAGACTATTTGGACAATAAATCTAGGGATAAAGAAATTGCAGAGGAAGTGAAAGCACAGTTCGAGACAAATAGAGGAACCAGAGGAATAATCATAAAGGATATCAACGATGATGCAACAAAGTTTTCTACAAAGCTGATGGCTTGAAATTTTTTGAGAAAGTGCAGAAAGGAAGAATCCCCAACAAGAGTTATAGAAATAGTTGTGCAATGCACAAAGGGTGCCGTGTTCAACTGGGCACCATATTTGTTGAACCATTTTTTGATAGATTGCAGATATGCACAAGATAATGGAATAGAATCCCATTACTCCTTGTTTCTAATACTCATAGCCTTGGTGGGATGGAAGAAGCCCAAATTTTCATCTTTTCTAGACAAGAAAGGGAAATGTTGTGCAACGTGCTATGAAACTTTGTGGCAAGAAAAGGACCCCAAGAACTAGCAGGTGAACAACATATTAGTTTCCATGTTCTTGGAATATATGCAGCAGAAGAATGCCAATGTCTGGAGGATCCAAATTTAAGTGGTACAATAAAATGAATTGATTGCTAATTTCAAGGATTCAATACACCAATTGTGGATTCAAACGAGAAGGGACCCAAAGAAGAAGTGGTTGGAAATGTGGTATTTCACATAACGTGAAGAAGTAGACTGGATCATGAAAGATTGGCCTATGCAGTGGAAGGTTCCAACAACACAAAAGAAAGGAAAAAATACTAAGGATCAAGCAGAATAAGGAACATCAAATAAGATAAGCAGTCCAACAGATAATACAATAAATCCTCTAGAGTGTGGTCGAGCCTCAGGAAGTAGTGTAGCAAGCATGAAGCCAAAAAAGAAAGAGATTGTGTCCAGGACATAAGTAAAAGGGGATGGCGAGAAGGGAGATAACTCTCTTCCAAAGGAAGTAAAATATGGGGAATAAACAAAGAAGAAAACCGATGCATAGGCATCAACCTCAATGACAAATAGGACTAGAACACGGGAGGAAGAAATAAGGAAAAAGACGAATTATCACAAGAATTCTCCAACCATCACAATTACATAGGACGATGCAGATTTTGTTGCAGGCAATGTCCAATATAGAGGGGAAGATGGAGTACGTGCAGTAGAGGAACAAAGGGAAGAAATTATGGAAACATTAGTAGAAGTACATGACATATTACAGAGACTACAACTAAATACAACACATCATCTAGTAGCACAGCAGAAAGAAAAAGCACAGGAAGCATCAACACAGAAAGAGAAAGAAGAGACCATGAATACAATATTAGTGATCAATGACAGATTCAAAGTCACACAAGAAATGTTGGAGGTGGATGAAAACACAACATAGAGACCATTGAAGGATGTGGAACATATAGAGTTGGTTTTGGATAACATACCCATGAAGGAACTATATGGAATACAAGCGAGTGTAATGAAGGAAGTACAATCTAGAGCTAGGGAGGATGCCACCAACCTAGTGCTCGACCACGAGGTGAAGGAGATTTTGCAAGTGACTTGTGAGAAGATCATGCTGGAAAAGGAGGAGAAGAAGAAACATATAGATAACTTAGAGAAGAATCTTGCGGAGGTATACAAGAGCATACCACACTACACATAGGCACATGAGGTTATAACAGAAGATAAGATACAGTAGATTGCGTAGACCATGGAGAAATACAAACAAGAGATAGCAGACTTAACAAAGAAATCAACTTTGATAAAACCTCCAAAAGTATGGGAAAAGAGAGAGCAATAGGCTATTGCGCACATAAAGATTATAGCGCAAGAGGTTAAAGAAGTGGCATAACTGTATGAAAGGACTCCACACATTTGGACCAGCTTGGAAGAGGATAGAAGATCCAGCAATTGGAGCAGAGAGAGGAAAAATTGAACATGGTTGTTCAGGACTTGAAGAAGAGGCAGGAGATCATGGATATATCCCTAAGAATAAGGGCCACATAGGAGATAAAAAATTTCTAGGAAGAAGTAAATACTGTGCAAGAGGAGAAACAAGAAAGGCAGGGTAATTTGGATCCATTTCAACAACAAGTCGAAAGAATGATAGACGAGATCCAAATAGACAAAGGAAGATGGGAACATGTGCTAGCAGAAAACAGAGAAGTGATAAGAGAGAACATGATAGTGCAATATTTGGACGCACTAGAAGGAAATAGCGCACATTCTAAGGAGAAAGCGACAGAATTGGGAAAGAAGTTTCATGCGCTGGAGGCAGCACTTCATAAGGTGCATTGAGGTTAAGTGGCTCGGGACACGAAACATGTTAGTGTTGGGGTCTTGTTGGAGAGGGAATGCTTGGGAGAATAGCGCAACAAACGAGGCAGATTTTAATGAGAAGGAGAGCATGTGATATTTTGAGGAAAAGTAGTGTGCACGACAGGATTTGCAGAAATACGCCGTAAATGTGGACAAACCTAGCCATGTTAGGGTTACGTTTTTGGAATACAATGTAAGGGTTTTTAACCCAATTTTGTAATATAAATAGAAGAGATAGAAAGTAGGTTGAGGCATATAGAATCCTTAGAAGTATCTTGTCATATCATTTTGGTAGAAATATTTTGGAGTCTTTGTGAGTTCAATTATGTTTTGAGAGTTGTAGAGCTCCAATGAAGTTGAAGTAGTTGAGGGTCAGGTTGCAAGTTGTGGATCTTTATGTGATCCTCGTTTGCCTCACTACTCTATATTATGATGTACTACGTGTAATGTATTTTGATGAATGATAAACTAATCATAAGATCTTTGTGGACGTAACACCAAGGGGGGGTGAACCACGGTAAAACTATGTGTGCAATGTGTTTGAATGTTTTACTATTTCTACAGTTATGATTGAATGGTTAGATAGATGAATGGATGGTTTTACTTACAGTGTGTACTAGAATAGATATGCAGAATAAATTTTATGAAGGAATGAATCAATGGATTTGATGAATACTGTAATAGAATACATGGGTAAGTAGAAATATGAATTAAGAAAAAACATCCCCCAATCCCTTCCATGACTGTAGACACCTGCGTCCTAGAGTCACCCATAAACCATCTTGGGTGAGACTGCATTGTGCACTCTATGCACAGTGTATCCTTCTGGTTTATGAGAAGGGTCAATGGTGATAAGGGTTTTATTTGAGAACTAACATAGAACCTAGGTCAACCCATAAGTCCAACATCTAGGTTCACTTTACACAATGCTTTCCCTAAGATATTGTAATGTATTTCAGCCATCATTTTCTCTTCTGACCTCACACATTAGGGGGCATCTGTTATAGTCCAAAATTACACCACTATGCATTATTGGACATGGCTCATCCATATACACACTTGAAAATCCCTTTTGTTGAGTTTCCTTCTTCAAAACTCCATTTTTCAACGCATACACACCCTGATACACATGCAACATGCGTACGTATGCAACCTGCGTACACTCACAAAAGTTTCAAAAAAATAAAAATCCACGATGCCCTTTGGGGTTTAAAGGATATGATGGGTTGCACAACCATTTTTACCTCTTGTATCCCTTATCAGAAATGAATAACCATCTAAATTCCATATAAAAAGGGCCCTAGGGGGGGTCATTTGGGAATATAGAATGAAGAAACAAAGAAACTCTGCCCAAATTTCTCCTTCTTTCTCTCTGATCCTCAACATCCATTTCTTAGTATCCATCCTCAGCATTCTCAGTGTCTCATCCTCTTTAATAAACCCATCAAACCCCTCAGTTTCGCATGTTGATTGTGAGGATTTTCTAGTGATTGTGCGATTTATGCACTTGGAGTCTTATTGGAGGAGTCCATGGAAGGTTCGTTGAGCGGTGTCAACATCAAATATTTTGATCGTATTCTTATTTACATGTTATCAATAAAAGAGATATTTCATTTCCCATTTCATGTGTTTATGTACTTATGAATTATTTTGAATGTTTATAACTTATTTCATGAAAATTAGTACATGAGAATTAGTTACACTTGCATCGGTAAGTTGCTCTAGTGTTGGTTGGTGTAAATATTCTTCCTACCTTTTTGCTTGATTTATCTTTATGGAATTTTTAGTGTGTGCTATGTGCTTACCCCTATGTTTTCCTTAGAGTGTGGGTTTATCATTTCACAAAGTGGACGATAAAAAACCCCACCATTCACACAGGCTCCAAGGCCTCCCACCGGTAATTGTGGATCCACCCCCACCCCCATTGAGGTGAAGGTTGGATCAAGAAGGTTCTTTTGAAACTACCAAGCCACAAGAAATTTTACCCAATCCTATTTCAAGAGGAGAAAATTTGTCATCAAAGGTAACTTGCATTTTAGAACTCAAAGCTTAAGGTTTCATTAGGCCCCAGAACCCTCCGATAACTGACCTCTCAATACCAGTTCTTTTTCATATATTCCCTCCTAAGGTGACTAGTCTTGATCATCGTCTCGTTAGGCGACTTGTTATGGAAGAAAATTATGTTACTTCTACTGGGAGTCCTCATAATCCTAATTCGGTTGTCGGTGGGGAGGTTCTCTTTCCCACTCTCCCACCTTCCCCTTCTAGAAATGAATCTCAACAGACAGATACCACCTTTGTCAGTGGTGCAGTCCCTGTCATGACTATAACCACTATTCGTTCTACGGTCGTTTCTCGTAGGTGCTTCCCAACAGCCATTTGGGCCCACTGTTAGTTCTAACTTGTCTAGTGGAGGGATTCAAATACCTCTACCTTCCACAAATACAGTTGGGTCCATGTCATTTTCCTTATTTGGTTTTTTTGGGAACAACACCTTTTCTTCGTCAGCATTTTCTTCAGGGGGAAACCCCTCTCTTAATCAACCCATCTTAGCACAAGGTTCTATTCCTTTACAGGGATCGATGACAAGAGACACCTCCTTCCAAGGTCTGGGGAATCCTAGAAATAATTATATCCTGATACACGAGATGTCGATTGGACGTAACCCATCCCACTCTAAGTGGAATCCCCTGCAAGGTTCAGTTCCTATGCACGGGGGGTCAGTTAGGTGCAACCTCAACCCAGGCCAATGGAATGCCATCAGGAGGAAATGCCCACTCAAGTCATGTCATCCAACTATTCAAATGTTGTTATGATGCAAACAAGTGCATCGTTCCTTTACACTAGTCAAGGCAACAATGGTTTTTACTAGAACCCTGGTTAGAAAGCAAGATTTTCCTCACAACTTGGTTCTAACCAATATCCAGGCCCATATTTTCAACCAAACACGACCCAACCAAGGTTATTGTTTCTGGAAACTCTTCATTTTCCATAATTTTCAAGGTTATTAAATAATCCCTCTATGTCATGTTCCATTTTTTCCTCCTGTGCCAATGAATTTGTTTTCAGATATCCCAAACTTTGAAGGAAAACCTAGTGAGGATCCAGGTGATCATGTCACGACTTTTCTTTTGTGTGGCTCCTTGAATTTTCTAAATGACAATTCCATTAAGTTGTGATTGTTTCAACTCACTCTCATAGGGGGTGCCACAAAATGGTATATTAAGCTCGACGGCTCGATATATTCTTACTTTAACGAGTTGGCGATGGTTTTATTGAACCATTTTCAGCTTTTGATGAGATATGATGTCAGCACCGAGATGCTGGCCAATTTCGAATAGTCAAAGGCAATCCATATCTCAAATCATATCCGGGAATGGTTTTGTCATAATAGATTGATCAAGGTCAAGGTCCCTCCTATGTTTTTCCTTCAGTGGTTCTTGAATTATTTGATGCCCTATATCTCCAAAGATGTCATGACTTATAGAGTGTTTTCCAAGGAAGAGGAAATAATAAGATATCAACAGTTGGAGTTGACCTATCCATAATTCGGCATGCTTTATGAGATTCTTCCTGATGTACCACGATCAACCTTTGACTTTTCCAAACATAATATTTGGGCCTCATGTGGATGGTATTGTGGGATCAATGCAAAATAATCCCATGAATCTATTGTCTAACCAAATGCAACAATTATCGTTACAACATACTATGGACATCCATACTTCTAGTATGGTTGCCTCGCAACCCAAAATTTAGAAGTACACATTGTGCAGATGACAAACCACAAGGGTAATAGACAACTCGTGGATAAAAAGAAGAGCAAGGGTAAGAAGGGTTGGGAAGTAATGAGAAAAAGGATGCTAATAATGTTGGAGAGGGAAAGAATGAAAAGAATAAGGTCAATTTTCCTTGCAATCTTTGCACGAATGAACACTTCACTCATCAGTGCCCTTGGATTGAGGAAGCCCAAAATTTGTTAGCCCAACATCAACCTATTTTGTCAACTAACCCCTTTCCTCAAGGGAAAAATATGACACATGCATCCTCATCCACAAACATTCTTTGGGGAAATTAGGGTTCCACCACACATGAATCTAATCTCGAAGCCTCAAATGTATATATGATGAGGTTGGATGCTCATATTCATACTATGACCCATGATTATGGAACCCCCAAATTCTGGATAAAGGAAAGAGAGATCCTGAACCATTGAAACCTCTCCATATCAAGAATCCGATAGGAGATGCAATGACTCACATCCCCAAAGGTGCGTTTAAGAAGGGGTCTTATAACCCAAATGCATGGGCTACCTAGAACTACTTCATTGTTGAAGATCTGGTGCAAACATCATGTGCAATGTTTTCTCTAGAGGTTCTCCAGAGTTTCCCCTCACAAACAAAACCATTATTGTTAGCTTTAGGTTCCTCCGAGCCTACTAAATCAGGTTCTATTGTGTTTTACCCTTCCAATCTAAAACATCATTTTCCTTACCACGTCTTCTTTTAGAGAATAGTGGTTTAGGCCACAAAACATTTAACACAAAACATCTTCCTCACTATGGTAGATGAGGGGCCATCGACTTGTGTTATGCCACTTGCATTTTGGAAGGCTATTGGTCAGCCTAAGTTAGATCCATTACCCACTTTGTTAACTATGTTTGATGGTCATTATTTTCGACCAAATGGCCTAATCCCCTCCTTTATCGTGCAGTTTAAGGAGAAATTACTTATAAAAAGGTCCCTTAAAAACAATGGATGAAATTGCAATTTTAAGGAGAAATTACTTACTTGGTCCAAGTGAGAGTTGATTTCATCCACTGTAGCTCTCCAATTTGACAAATGAAGGAAGAGGGTTTTTGGCATTTTTGGTATTTTTTCAAAATGCAATGGTGAAAATGATCCTTTTACTCATTTTTATAGACTTTTTGACCTTTTTTGACCTAATTTTGATCTTGGTTTCTTCTCTAATCTTGGTTTGGTGGACGGATTGCTTTCTCTCGGTGATCTTTTGGTTACATAAATTTGTCTAGATTTTGGATTTGGACTCTTTAATGGGAGGAATTATTTATATCATCTTGTGATGAAAATGAGTTATCACCATTTTCATGTAGGGTAGGTATATACCACTTTGCATTTTCATTTTATTGACAATTTTCACTTTTCATAGGGTTGATCCCACCGAAGTGTGACATAGAACCTTCCATGCTTCTCTAGAAGTGTTGAAATTAGGTGGTAGAGCCTCCCTTTACATGGGTTCCCTAGTTAGAATCTTTTGTTGCATGTTGGTTCCCATGTTGTAAGTGTCCTATAGGCTCGGGAGTCATTTTAGTCTCGCCATGACTCTGAATTTGAAGCCTCATTTTTCTGGCCTATTCACACAAGACTCCCCTAGAGAATGGTTTTTCTTCTTTCAAGCTCACTTAAAACTATGAAAGCAACATCTAACGAGATATTGATTACTCTTTTTGACCTCATTTATATTACATATGAAAAGGAGCACCCCTAGAGTCTTCTTTAAGCTCTTTTCTGAACCTCTAAAATTGAAAAGATTGTCGAGCGATCTTGTTTCCATTCATGCTTGCCAAAGTGAAATTTGAAGGCACATATGTCGAGCGATAGTTTACCCCTTTTTTGGTATGGATGTCTAATTTTACAAAAAAGGTATGCCCTAGGAGCTATGGTTCGCTAGGAGAGTATTCTTAGGTGTAAGTTAAACCCTTGTTTGGGCTTGAGGGACTAAATTTGTGAAAAAGGTTCATTCTCCTTGGTTTTGGTTTTATCACTTTTTCAGGCCTTGGAGATTATTTATGAAAAAGGAAACCCCTAGAGTCTTCTTTAAGTCCTTTTCAGACTCCCTAAAGAGGAAAAGATCGTCGAGTGACCTTGTTTCTTTCACACTCATTCATTGGTCTAGAAAAAACATACATTTGGCATAAGTTTACCCCTTTTCCAACCAATAGATTAACCAGGAAAAAAGTACATCTCGGGAGACACGTCTTTTCGGGAGAGTATTCCCAAGTATTTTTTATTCTTTTTCAGGATTGGGGGACTAAATTTACGAAAAACACCATTTTGGAGTCTTGTTTTACTGGTTCTTTAGACTCTCCGAACGTGAAAAAACATTGATCTTACCTTCTCTGGGATCGTAAAAATTTACATTGAAGGTATCTGCTCATTCTTTGTGTCTGTTTGTAATTGCATTCCATGTCTCATTCTTGTTCCTTTGGCCTAATGCTAACTCCATATTGTTGTTGATGAACCTTTAGAGAATTCCTTAGGTGCAAGTGTTTCAACATTTTTTCCTTTGCGATTTGACACCCTGACCCATGGAGGAATTTTCTCGATTTTCCTCATCCTGAACATGTCTCCTTGCACTGAGCATCAGTGTGTTCCATGTGCTTAGAACTAGTTTTATTTCCTATGACACGCGTTCCTCCTTTGTAACGTAACATTATTTTATTTTATAACAGATTAGGCGGAAGGAGGAATCGTGTCAAAGAACAGTGAATTCATGATGACTGGATGTTTCGAATCAAATTGTAGATTTTCCATGGCACATCCCCACATGTAAGGTATAGGAGATAAGGGTTGTAGGGAATACATGATACAAATGCCGTGATTTTTCATTCCCTCAGTCTTCATGATGAGTTGATAATAGTTTATGCACTTGCCAACATGACTTCCATTAACTACTTGATTCGACCTGTGTCACGTAGAGACTACCTTTTAACAGGGCCTGCTTCTCTGGGAACAACATACCTGTACCACTTACGCATGTTTCGACTCTGACATCCTTTCCCGCTTCCAAGGGCCAACCAGCCACTTGTTGACTTCAACCCCTTCACTGTTACGTACCTGAATTCACATATTTGGATACATGGGACATAACTCGACTAAAACTGACTCTAAATGGAAATAAAAATGGCGGCACCAACAATTGGCTCCAACGGGGATGCTATCCTCCCTGCGAGGTAGCAAAGAACAATATACTAGGTGCCTGAGCATTGGTCTTTATTCGACTTTCAGACACTGAAATATGAAAGACAAAATAGAACCTAAACCTATCGACGCAAATTCTAAAAACTTCAACATAAACTTACGGCCTTCACTTCGGGCTTCAATTTTCTGCGGACATACTGACTTGCTACAAAAATAAAACAACTATTTACAATGACATGTGACTTAAATGGATTTTATTTCATTAGATAATGTTTGAGGAACCTATTGTTTACAGGCCCCCAACCAAGGCTCTCTCCATTTATTTCTTCTAGAAAATAAGCATTATTTCCACGATGTGCACTGATTTTGAATGGACCCATCCACAGATTATCGAATTTTCCATGCTTTCCTTTGTCCTCATTTCTCACGTCCCATATCAACACCAGATCACCCAAATGAAAATCCTCCAGCTTGGAATGCTTGTCAAAGTATTTCTTCATCTTTTCCTGGTGGAGTTGTGATCGGTTGTACACCTGTTCCCTCATCTGTTGTGTGTGAACTAGCTGATTTATTCTTCTTTGCGCGTCATTTGGCTTGACCTCCTACTCTTGCAGCAATTTTCTGACAAGCAACCCCAATGTGGTAGGTAAAATTGTGTCTACGCCATATACGATCTGAAAAGGAGACATTGAGATGGACTTCTTGGTGGTAACCCGATCTGCCCACAGTGCATAGATAAGATTTTTATGCCAAGCTTTCTTATTGTCTTGTAGGAGTTTTTTGATGATCTTGGTCAGGCTCTTATTTGATGATTCTGCTAACCCATTTCATTGTGGGTAGTACATTGTAGAATTCCCTTGGGTTATGTTGTAATCCTGACAAAAATTCTCCATCTTCTTAGACTTGAATGAAGTCACGTTGTCTATTATGATATTAACAGGGAATATAAATCTTGACAAGATGTTTGTCTCCAGAAATTGGATGATGACTGCATCGTTAGCTTGCATCGTGGGGATCACTTCTATCCACTTTATGAAGTAGTCGGTGTCCGTGAGTATCCATTTGTGCTGCGCTGAGGATGGAGGATTTATTTCCCCTATAAAATCCAAACCCCACTACATGAATGACGCTTTGACTGAGATCGGATTTAGTGGCAAAGGCTGTAGCTTTCCTCTTCCATCAAAAATCTGACACTTGTGGAAGCTAGACACTTCTTTGTAGACATTCGCAAAGATGGTGGGACAATAGAAACCCGCTCTTAGGATTTTGTGTGCAGTGGTTTTTCAGTAATGGTTTCCTCCGCAGTCGCCCTTGTGAAATTCTTTTGTGGCTCGCTTCACATCATTTTCTAGAAAACAACTCAACAACATTCCTCGAGGATCTTTCCAGTAGAGCGAGTTATCTAGGATGCAGAACTTAACTGCTTTAAGCTTTAGAAATCGTGCCTTGGTATTACTTACGCTTGGAGGGGTCTGGAGATTCTTCAACACATAGAGGATGTCTGCATACCAGGCCGAAATGACAAAATCCTGAGACACTTGCACAATCGTTTCTTTGTGAGGACTCTCTGACAGACCAATAATGTAATTTATTCCCACAACATTGTAGTCCGACTGTACCATTAGCTTTGTAAGGCCCTGACCCTTAATTAGTTTCATAGGCTTGTTCTCTAGGTCATATTCTAGCATGGCTGCTATCCACTTACCTCTCCTTCCTTCGGGGTCGGGTTGAGTCAGGATATCCTTTACTGAGTTGTTGGACACATAAGCAATGATGTGGGAGTGCAATATGTATGTCCCGAACTCTTTCAAAGCTTTCACTAAGGAATATGCATTTTTTCCCATAATGTCGTACCTCAATGGAGAATCTTACAACGTCCTATTGAAATAAGTTATAGTCTTCTCGAAGTTTTGCTCGTCTTTCTGCAACAACACACCGACGATTGTATGCTTTGAGGCAAATGAAAATAGGATGAAATCTTTCATGAAGTCTAGACTGGATAGCACAAGAGCTCTAGTCAATTCCACATTGATATCTTCAAATGACTTCTTGGCTTCCGGGTTCCACTTTATTTCATTTCCCTTTCTAAGCATGGAGGTGATATTCTTTATAATCTCTTCCAGGTTTGGGATGAATCTCCTCAAGAAGTTTACTTTCCCCAGGAAAGATTGCACTTCCTTTTTATTGCGTGGAGTGCCAATTTTTCAAGATTCCTTCAACCCTATTGGGGTCTATCTTAATTCTTTCTTTGGAGATAATATGCCCCAACAAATTTCCTTCTTCCACCCTGAAATGTGATTTCTTTGGATTTAGTGATATACCAAACTTCCTGCACTTCCGGAAAACGTTTTTCAGATGTTAGAGGTGTTTTTCATCAGAGGTAGAGTATACCGTGATGTCATCCAGATAGATCACAATGAACTTGTTCCTTTCGTCAACAAATGCTTTTTCCATTTCCCTTTGGAAAGTGGCACCAATGTTCATCAGGCCTAAAGGAATCTTAGCATACATGAACGTTCCCCATGGAGTTGTGAAAGATGTTTTTTCTCTATCGTCTGGGTGGACCATGATCTCATTATACCTTGAAAAATCATCCAGCATGAACATCTTCTGGGACCCCACCACCTTTTGCAGGATATAATCCATTTTAGGAAGAGGGTAGTGATGCTTGAGGGACACTTTGTTTAAATTTTGGAAGTCTACACACAATATTATCTCACCACTCTTCTTTCTTGCAGGCACCAAATTAGCTACCCATTTCGAGAAATGCAAAGAAACGATAATCTTAGCGTCGGAAAATTTCTTTACCTCCTTTTCAATTAGCGGAAGTAGTAGGGGATTTATTTGTCTCGGCTTATGTTTGAAAGGCTTCTGATCTTCTTTGAGAGGGATAACATGATGGATCACTTTAGTGTCATACACCTTTAAATCATCATATCTCCACGCAAAAACGTCGGGGAAATCCTTCATGAGCTTGACGTAGTGTTGTTTGACCTCTGGACTGATCGTTTTCGATAATTTGATTATTTTTGGGTTCTCCTCGGTCCCGATGTTGTAGTCTTCCACGTCCTCTTCGTTTGCAGTGATCTTAGGATTTTTAGCCATGACATTTTCGTCAAACAGTTTTTCCAGCGGCACTAACCTTCAAAATGATGCTATTTTTCAGTTGTATTATGTCCCTTCCTGCGATATGGTTTTGAAAAGGGTCTTCATTATTGTGTGCAGCCGCGCTCCTATCTTTGCTGCAACAACATTCATCGTTAATGTTTATGTTAGCAAACGCGTCGCTCATCTGAAGAAATCTTTCTACCTACTTGTCATCCTCAAACACCTGCCAATATTTGATATTATTAGGCACTACCGTCATGTGTTTGACTTCAATCTCATATTTTTTGTTTGGGAATATGGGAATTTTAAAAACCGAGGCCAAGGTGGCCAACGCATCAGCGATTTGATTTTTCTCTCTTGGGATAGAAGATAGGTCATACTCTGAAAATTCCTCAAGGAGGTCTAGTGCCAAGTTTCTGTACACTCTCAGCCTAGGGTGCTTTGTCTGATATATGCCTTTAACTTGGTTTATGAACATTTCAGAGTCTCTGCGCACTGCTATCTTCTTTGCATCGAATTCTTTCAAAAATTTTAGGCCCATAATCAATGCCTCATACTCGGCCATGTTGTTCGTGCATACGAACGCGAGCTTGTATGAGCACATCTTTGTGCCCACTTCAGGGGGTCTTACCCATACGCTGACACCTGCTCCTTCCTTGCTAACAACACCATCAAAAATCATGTTCCATATCTCATTTTTTGTGTGGTCTTTTGGGTCGACGCACTCTGCTGCTTCCCACGCGGTTTCCTCATCGGCTATCATGGTGGTTGTTGGCTCTTCCTATTCAAAACTTAGGTCAATGTAGAATATAGAAGAACCAAACTTAGTGTCAATGGAGTATATGGGGTGGTTGTTTGGCTACGTTTTATGCTTACCATGTATTTCAGAAATACTTCTCTGTACAACCGTCTATCCTGGCCAAAGATAGGAATGGTGGCATATGACATGTCCATTTGCAAGGTCCCCTTTAACTTCGCAGCCCACGATCTGGACAACAGCATGCCAAAATTAGGGGGTATGTCTACCACGACTACATCCAGAACCATGTTCTTCGAAGGAATTTGGGCCAATGACATGGCCAAATCCTTGATGATACCGAATCACTTGACTTTTGTCGAATCAAAAGAGAAAAGTTCCTTGTAGGTCCTAGTGATATCCAAAACCTAATTCATCCACGATCACCTTTGGCATGAGGTTGTGCGGCATGCTAAAATCTAGCATGGAATTATGTAGGGTCATTTCATGAACCTTTAGACTGACGTAGAACGGAGGTACGTTCTTAGTATCGCTTGTCTCCTCAACGTGCAGACCAAACATAATAGCAGGGTGATCGTATTGGATATTCAAAGTATTGTGGGTCCCTCCCATTTCAGCATTTTAATAATCTACTCCTGATACTCACCCTTTCTGATAAGTTCATTGAATGGGACAAATATTTTGATTTTATCCATTTCATGCTCAAAGTTAAAAGGGGGACAAACTTTCTCTACCTCGTTTCTACCCACTTCTCGGCTTGCTTCTGGGGTTTTCTTCGGGGCCTCTTCCTTTGACTTTGCCTTCTCCATCACATCCTTGGTCATTATGTCTGGCATCGGTCAGCTTGTGGAAGGGGTGTATGCCGGAGGTTTCCTTATGGGATTCATCTACTAAGGCTCAGTAGATGCTTCCTTGCTTCTAAGGTTATATCTTTTATGAAACTGCATGATGGCGTTTTGATAACCTTTTCTAAAATCTTCCATCTCCAAGGACAGTGTGTCATCAGTTTCCACAATCCATGCATCATCCATCTCCAACATAAAATCATCGTTTCTTCTCATGTACCGATCATGTTTGCTCTTTGCCAAAAACATGTGCAGGTTCTTGTCATCGCAGCAATGCATTTGTTCTTCGAACATCTGGTCAAAGTCTCCATCCACATAGTTGTTTTGGAATGGAGGCCTTGTATGATGGTCGCCTTGATCTCTCTACTCCCTCTGTCTGATCTGAGGAACTTGACTGTTCCTGAGGTTTTGATTCTTGGGTTGGGGGTCCTGTTGTTCCCGGGCAACGAGTCTATTTCCCACAAACATTTTATCCATTAGCTTCTCCATGGTTCTCATCATTAAGTCAAATTTTTCATCTTTGGATCTCGACGTCAATGGTTGTGCGTCTCATTGGGGCTTCTTATCGCCTCTATTGAATATTTTCTTGATCTTCCCAGACGCCATCATATTTACCTTGACTTCGATCACATTTCTCATTATCGTGTCTAGGTTTCATGACCTTCTTTCTCTCAATAGAAATGAGAAACCGTTGTCAAAGGAGTCAGCGTACCGCAATTGCACAGCCCCGGGAGGTGGTTGAACTTCTGCGGGAATAGAGTTATAAACCTTCATGAAGTGGGATGAGAATTCTTGCACCGTCTCCTCCATTGCCTTCTTCATATTATTGTACTTCGTTAACAACTGCAAGGGGTTCTTCTTGTCTCCCCATCTATTGATGAAAGATGTTTAGAACACGGTGAAGTCTTGAATACTTGTTGGTCATAGGGCTTTGAACCACTTCCTCACCTCCCCCACAAAAAACTACATGAACAACCTCATTTTCTCATCAGCAATAGTCTACCTCTTCTAGGTCGACGAAATCGTTGAACCAATCTAGATGCTTCTGGGGTGAAACACTCCCTTCAGCATCGTAGAGCTTAATCATCTAACTGTAATTTTGGGGCAAATCATGCAATCGGGCGGGCAGAATGAGGGGGATGAATCTAGTGGCCATGGCTCTAGGAGGGCTTGGGATTTGAGGGATATTATTTGATATTAGGGCTTGGAATATCTTCTGGTCAAAAAATATATCATCCAAGTTGGTTTCCGACTTAGACCTAAACAGGGTTTTATCAAGTAATTCGTCAAACTCAAGGTTGTCAATGATTTGCACATCGTCTTTGGGTAAGGATAGGCTTCTGTCTAGGTAATAGAATGGGTCTAGTGCTTTCTCTCTAGTCCTGCACATAATTTTCTCTTGGTCGTTCACAATCTCTGTAGGTTTTGGGTTAGGATTTTCTCTGGTATAGATCATATTTGGAGCCAAGGTTCCTGAACTACGCTACTTGATGCTACTGGTCTTTTTGACTAGATTCGCCAGGGTAAAGCTTTCAGCCTGTATAGATGTTTTTCCCTCTGTTACCCTCAGGGGTCAAACTACGAGGTTATTCATTCTCCCATGGAAAATTTATTCAATTTCGTCCCCGCTAATGGTGCAACAATGTTAGCACTCCGTAAATCTATTCGACTGATAGAAAGACGATAGAGGTAACTTTTTCAACCAACTTTGAAACTTTTTCAACTGACTGCTTTGCGTTACAAAACTCTTCGCATGATTTTTTTACACAAATAGACAACAAATACATCTGGCTACATCATGACTGTTTGAAGAGTGATCATATGAACTAGAGGGTTATGTACGCTCATCCTTTGGATCCTTTTTCTCCTCACATTCAATATCCATATGAGATACTCTGTATCCCATAAAAGTATCCTTCTTTCCAAAAGGTTCTGACTTCGTCCTCTTCTTCTTCGTTACATGGATTTGTGCAATCATGTGCATAGCTCTATGTCTAGATAGTCTTCTCCATGTCTCACCTAGAGACCATCTTATTTGTTTCCTCCTGCAACCATCATTACAGCTCCTTCTCAAAGATATCACTTATGACCTTAACGTAACAAGAGCAACAATAAGGGAAAATAGCAGAAAAGTACAACATTCTTATGATAAGAACAATAATAAAAACAAGAATGGGAACAATCATCACATTAGCTCCTTCTCAGAGCTATCACCTGTGACCTTCCTGGGACAAGGGAGAAAACAAAATACAATAACAAGAAATAAGAACAACACTCTTCAACACTCTTCCAGTGTTGTAACCAATCATTCCTCCATAGTAACCTATCTGGAACAAGAAAGAAGAACAACAACATCTCCATGGTAACCTCCATGGAATTTACAAGATAACCTACCTAGGACAAGGTCAACAACCAAGAACATCCCCTAGAGGAGATCAATTCATCTTGTAAATAAGTTCATTATTAATAATTAACATTGAGTATAATGATCATTGTACCAACAATATTCAATTGTTACCAAGCATTTGATAGCAATAGTGCTCAGCAGTAATAGTCTTCTAACGACTGATGTTCTAGTTATAACACTTCCTTAAGTTGTAGTAATAAAATATCAAACCTGATATGAAAACCTAGAGTCTAGATGTTGTTGTCTTATTTGAGTTGTTATATATTGTAAAATACCTTGTCACTGCTGCCTTCAACTCTTAGGCTTCCTCTAAGTGTACTAGATCTAAGATCCCTTTGGATCTATTGTCACTGTTTGGATAAATGTCCTCTTTCCAAATGTACATCTCCTACAAACTCCCTCATTCTATATACGAGTGCACCATCCAACCATGTCTTCTAATCTGAGACATTACATGAACAATAAAAAGATAGAAATATGAATCAGAAGGTTCAATGTCCAGAAAATGTCAACAAGCCTAAAACCCTAAAAATTCAACTTTTGATGGAAAATCAATATGAAAGATGCAGTAGATGCACTAGGGCAAGGTAATATGATCTATGTTAAAAAAATTCCTAATCGAATTTATAATAAGTTCTCAACTAGCTTGATAAAATAAAACTATGCAGTGGCAAATTTCAACAATGTGGCAAATTGCACAATCTTCGTTCTAGTGGTTAGACTATTTTGAAGGAAACCCACTCTGATACCATTTTAGATTTTAATTAGTTTTGTTAACATTAGATTTACCATAGCATTTTTATCTTCTTTTAACATTCAATAATCATATACTTAAATATATAAGAAGTAGATAAACAATCACAAGAAGACACAAAGATTTATCCTGGGAAAACCCCAAACTCGAGGAAAAACCCAGCCAATGTTTCTTAGAGAGAATATTTCTAATAGTCCAATACAACCATGAATAATATCTATTCAGAAGAGCAAACCAATAATGAAGAAACCCTGACAAAACAATACTCATCTCTTCTTCTTGCCAAACCCTTGCGAGGGTATACAACTGAATCACCATGGAACTGACGCAAGATAGGCACATCACTAGAGAAAGATAGTGCACCACATAACTGGCACAACTGGTAACTGGTAACTACAACTGTAATTGCAATTGCAACCGCTACTGCAACTGCAACTGCAAAGCACCACACAACCTTAGCGCAACTCTTCCAAAGGTAGTGCACAAGAGAGACCACCAAGAGCTACAGATAATATACTTTCCCAAGTGGGGTGCACTCTCCAAGAGAACCTAAACCCAGAAATAGGGAAACTTCAACAATTGCAGCTACTAGCTACCTAGTGCGCACTGCAGAAGGAGAACTGTCTGACTATACAAATGAAATGATCCAACCATGTATTTATACTAATCTGAGCACTTGTCTAGGTAGAAATTATTATTCTAGGTCTTCATATTTACTTTATTATTTATATGGGTCGACTTCTCTTCCTAGAAATTACATTTCCACTTTATTGTTTTCCTATGAGATAAATTCTCTTATGGGTGTTCTTTAACTTGTTTAATGGTCTTCCTTTGACTTCTGGAATCTTCTTCTTCTCTAAGAAAAGTTTTTGAAGAGGGAATACCTCCCACTGCTACCAAAACATCAACATGAAGAAGAGGGTGAATTAATATATTGTCCTTGGGAAATCACAATCTGAGTTGGCAAAGGATCCAAATCGATCACATATAAAATCCTAGCAATACAATGAATCTGGATAAATAAAGTGAAATCCTATTATGGCCCATAACATTGATGCAGTGAAGCTTGTACCTTATCCTATCCATGCAATAGTTATACCAAGTACACCAACCACCATAATCCAACCCCTTTTGCTTGCAATTGGGGTAAAACATATGAAGAGTATCTTTGCAATGACATTAGGCATGCTTCTTTGAATCATTGACCACTAGCCCAAGACCCCACATCTATCCCCATCCAACTCCGCCAGATTGAAATCCTCTCCTACAATTCACTCCACAACATGAAGAGACAAATCCATCTAATCGCAATCCTGCATTGCTTTGAGTTAAGATTAGGAGCATAAAATGCATAGAAATCAACCACTTGATCTTGAATCAAAAGGGAAACCCATAGACATGTCTCATCCGAGTTCTAACCAAATGCAACTACAAAAATTTGGAAAGAGGAAGAGAGATGAATCACCACACCTCCTCTCCCTTGACAATTCTCTAAATTCCTAAAAGTGGCATTCCAACCATATTTCATTCTATTATGAAGCTCAAAACCAAATAACTTAACTTCTTGAAGGAAGGTTACATCCAGTTAGACATGGTGCAACACAACAGACACAAACATCTTGCAATTAAAAAGCATCATCCTGTATATATTCCAATATAGTAAGGAGAGATTCATTCCAAGGGGAGATGAAATCCTAAACTTCTCACAAACTCTTGAATCTGTTGTCCATCTCAAATCCATCCAAACCAAAGGAATGAACCATTGCATCTTTGTAATACACTGTCTATGGTTGGGGGTTACGATCAACAACAGGTCAATTCACCCAAACATGAGAGGAGACCACCTTCCACTTATTCATTTTGACCTACCAGATAGACTTAATATTCATTGCAATCAAGTCAAAAGAAGAAAATCCATATGTGATCACTAACCCAGGGTTTTAAGGTACCTAAGGCAAACCCACTGCCAAGTAAAATGTGTTTCCTTTATGATGCTCTATAGGGCCTCTTGTGACCTGTCCAGTGCCACTATGAGCATTAATTCCTATGAAAACACCCCCATATATAGACTTCTAGAGCCTGAAACATATGAACATGAACCATTAGAACCTAAGACACCTAAACCTATACTAAAATAACTTCAACTATTCCCCATACTAGCACTAGCAACATTGGATATAGATATGCTTGTATCTTCAACATTGACTAAAGGACCTCTCTATCTCAAAACATTTCCATCCTCAAGACCTAAATCAAAGCCAACAAAGGTTCCACCTATCCTTGGACCATTGGAAAAGTAGGGGCTAAACCACTACCCTCCCCCATCCCCTCACCTGGGTGTGACATTCAAAGAGCACAATCTCTAATAAGGTTATCATGTACCTAACATGAAAAACATGCATTCAAAATATTCAAGTAGCATACCTTATGTTGAAAAACACCATCAATTGTGCATACATAGATAAAAGGAGGGATCTTATGCTTGAGATCCACCTGCACACAAACTTCATGATTCACCCTAAGAGAGTTTCGGTGACCATATTGAATAATAAACTTACAAAATTAGTGGGAAAACAAGTCAACAAACAAATGCAAATCCACTAGAAGGGAAATAAACTCTTGTCCCAGAGGATAATGGGATTTGTGAAGGACATTGGGTTTGTAATATTGTCACCACTACTAAACATGATCAAGTCTACCAAAAATTCTCCAAGTACCAAACTGTGACACATGGTGGGTTGCAACATCTAATTAAAATGAAAGGTAAAAATACTTTGATCTCAACCCCCACTCGAAATTCAAAGAGATACCTTTTGCCTCATATTTTAGAGAACACCACCAACTGAAAGTTTCATCATTAGGCACAACACTATTAAAGGCAAGATTCTTTGGTAGAATAGTCTCTCTCTATTTATCACATCGTTGGTAAAATTGTCCCTATGGTCCATAAAAATATGGATCATGTCTTTAAAAAATTGTTTCACTTAAGAATCATTAGCCTAGAGTTTCCAATGAACTGAACCATTAGTTCAACAAACCATTACTGTTGATTTTTCCACATCCACAACTATCAGATCAGTGGTGCTTGCAAAATCTAAAGCACACTTTCCTCCCAAATTCGTACCTATACCTGTAGAAAAAATAGAAACCCATTTTTGAACTTAAAGACAACCATGTACCTGCAATATTAAAATCAAATCCAATTCTGAGCTCATTTGTATTGTTGGGTATGTGTTATATTCTTTGCACGGTTAGAAAAAAAAAATGGCAGTATTTTGCATTCATTTTTGGTCAGTTTTTCGACACATGGTTTTCACCGATGGTTTTCTATTTTTAGTTAAGGAATTGGGTTGTTGAATAATCTAATTTATTGGATTAGAGTTTTAGATGCTATGTGATCCTATATTTACATTGTATTGTAAACAATGTATGGAGTGAATGAATATAGATTATGTTGGTTTTCTCGGTTTGGGTTTCCAAGGGAAAAATATTTGTGTAATGTGTGTATTTTCCATTGTATCTTTTATGTTCTTTTATTGAAAATATGTTTGGAGTAAATAATTGTACAAGGTTAAAATTTACATTTGGTATCAGAGAAATTATTGGCTTCAGGGGGACACCTTTGGGGTTAGGGGTTTGGCTCGGGACTGTGATAAGCCTTGTTACAGTGGGAGATTTGCAATATTTATTTTTCAAGTGAAAAAACATGGTGAGTAGTTCAAAAATAGAGATTGAGAAATTTAATGGGAAAAGTTTTGAGCTATGGAAGTTTTGAGTTTTGAGAAAAGTTTTGAGCGGTGGATCCAGGCATTGCACCTACAGGAATTTCAGTAGATGATTGGAAAAATTTGGATCATAAGGTGAAGAGAAAAATCCGATTGTGTCTCTCAAATCCAATGTTATTGAATGTGTGAGGGGTGTTGTTCCTGAGATTAAACTTAAGGCTCAAAGAATAATGTCGGGTATCAGGAATTAAGGAATGAGTTGTTTTAAGAGTGTTTTTTCTTTTTGTTAGTTATGTAACAATTTAAATCCTCAAATGAAATTAATAGTTGAATAGAACAGAGGTCGTGTTTCGTTGTCTGAGTCAATTAATCAAATTGAGTGGTGATGAAGAAAGTTACAAAACTATTAAACAAGATAAGGCATCAATGACAGAAGAATCTTACCTTGTTTATAGTAGAAGAAAGAGTGGAATGCACCCCTAAAAGGATATATGATATAGTGGTCCAAGTAGCTTGCAATTCTTGTATTTGCTGATAGCAAATACAGAGGAAAAAATGTTTTCTTATCAGATAACTAAATGAAATATGATCACAGTAGATGTTGTACTAAATTGCAGTCATTCACTTATCAAGGAGTAACATAAAGAAAACTAGAAATATGAAATACAAGAAGAGCACATAACTCAAACAACACAAAATTTGGAATCCTTGTCTGCACTTGTATTAATACTCACAAAGGATGAGTTTTCTTAGTCGCAATACGACAAGAAGCAACCTTTGTTCATTCTTCTAAATATGTATTTATACAAAAGTTTCTGAACCCTAAACGGTTGGAATTATCCTTATTTCTAAAATAGTAAAGGTTACAAAAGTGAAATCTGAAGCGCTTCACTTGCATCTCTTTTGTCTTTCTGTCATGTTGGTAGAGGAGTTTTTCTTTCCTATTGTCTAGCTTAGAAACATATAATCTCTAATCATGATTTGTACAGATTATGTGTACAGATTACCTCATTGGTTCTTGGAGGTGCTGTCTTTTCCTTGTTCGATACATTTAACACATTTTCTCACAAATTGTACCACCATCCTGGAGGGTTCTGTTAAGTCATTTTCCTCAAAAGCATATAATTTCATTTCTAATTGAGGCAATCTATTTTCCATTCTCCTATCTTCTGAAGCTATAAACTATAGCTTCAAACTTGGCTTCACTAGCCATCTATTTATTTGATTAATATCAATCTTCTTTAATTGTAAGATTTCAGCCTGAGCCTCTTCCATGTTGGTCTTAATGTTAAGTTGATGATTAGCTATATCAACTTGTCCTAGTACTTCAAAGATACTATCTTTGTCGAGGACTAATAACTCTTTGTCAAGTGAATGAAAATCTTCTTCATAAGCCTCCTTCACTTCTTTAGCCATTCTTTTACTTTCAAGAATGTTAGTTTCCCAAGCCTTCAATATTATATCGCCTCTGATTTTTTCTGAAATAGACAACCTGGAAACCATAGATATTCCTTCTCTTTTCAACGACACAAATGCTTCTTGGAAATTGGTTTGAGCAGCAATAACCTCTCTCTCCTTTAAACAAATGTTATCTAAGGCTTGATTTACCACCTGAAAATGGTTTTGGATAGCTTCCACCTTATTGAAAAGGCTTCGCTGTGTTGATTCCAGTTCTTTATGTACCTCTAGAGATTGGGTTTGGAAAGCTAATATATCCACTACCTCTTTTTTAGTTAAGCTTATATTCGCTTGCAGTTGGCTGACTAATTCATCGCTTGTCTGTGACTTTTTCTGCATCTCATCAAGACCGGATTTGAGCTCTTGGATTTCCTATCTATCATTGGCCCTAATCTTCTCTAAATCCTTGTTGATATAAATCTTGACATTCTTTTCCACCATTTTCAATTGATTTTTCAATTGGCCTATCAACATATCTTTTTGCTTCAACTTCTCCTTTAGGTTTCTCACTAAAAACTAGTTTGATGTCACAAAATCTCCCAGCAAGCCCACGACCTCTGTAGTGAAGTCTTCTTCTTCTAGGGTCTGCCCATATAATAGCACCCTGTTTCTTTTAACAGCTGTGCCTTCCTTCTAATGTGTTTATCTCTTTACCAGAGCCCTTCTCTTCTTACCGAAGAAGAATTCCGAAGGAGGCATCCATGTTGTTGAAATAGGTGTAAGGTCTCCTACGAATACAACTTCGGCCATTGGGTTCCCTCTACTGAACTATAGAGGCGTGACAGATTGGATAGGACTTCCTATCTTAGTGGATGTCTTCTTACTGACTGTGTCAGTTGTTGGTTTACCCGATGTGGACTGTGGCGTTTCTTCTGTCTTCTTTACCAAGGCCTCAGTTTCCTCCAAAGTTTCTCAGGCATCCTATCCACTAGAGCTCCCTATTTCTAACCCTCGGGTCTTTGTTTGTTGTGTGGCTGAAGTTGTCAGGGTTTCCCCTTGCAATACTTTGGGAATGCTATTTCTTCGATGTTTTTGGAAATTATAAAACTCGGCCATTTTATCTTGTGTCATAACTTGAATTCGATCCAAAACCTCTTGATAGGACCTCGCTCCTCGAAATATTTCATCCTGAGGAGACTCTTCATGTTCATATATTTTTAGATTGCAATTAGACATGTGGTTACCTACTATCTTCTGTGGATCGTGCTTATTGAATTCAATATCAACCAGTTTGATTTCTCCTAGGGTCGCAACCTCCACTTTCGAATGACTGAAATCCAGCAGAGAAAACGTATCAATATGTAGGGGAAAAGATGGCCATACCTTTTTTTGTACTTCTTTGAGATCCTTACCAATCCCTCCAAGCACAGTTTGATGTGATACTTCGCGGCACACCAATCGGTCTGGTAAAAATTTAGGTAGAGCATGTGGAGGAACCGAACAGCCGAAAACCCTAATATAGGAGAAATGCTCCTCGATGTACCAGTATGATATCTTGCCCAGATTAGTCACAATTTTGTCAAAAATTCTGGGAGGTGGGTAACCATATATAGCGGTGTGCATCGGCACCACCACCCAGTTGCAGATTTCATAAAATAAATCTTTCGCCTTGTCTTCCCAAAGCTTCGAATGATAAATATGTATGGGTTCAACACTATTTAGAGTCCAACTCCAACGCATCAGTGGAAAATGCATCATAAAATAGATGACATCCATGATATAAGCTGACATGAAAAATTGGGTCGGTTTCCCCTTGGCTTTTAGTGATTGATATCCTATAATCTCTTTAACCAAACTATCTGACAATATCTGGGCCCAATCAAAAGAATAACCCTCGACCACTGTGTGCATAATGGGCACCCACTATAAAAGGAAATGGTATGTGTCTTCTTTCCTGTAGAGTCTACACATCATCATTGTTGTATACATTATGTGAGGTTCTAATGAAGAAACTGTGTATACGCCATGGGAGTCGTCTCTGAACTTCTCGGGGCGAGAGTACCAGTCCTTAATTAACTCGAGAAGGTTTTTCCATATTGGGCACATTCCTTCTTTTCAAAATCTACTAATAAAATAGCATTGTAAACGAAATTGGATACCAGAGACAATTTGTACATCACCTGTAGATGTTATGGCCGGAAAGACCCAACTACGCCCTTTTTTGAATTGAAGATAGTTCTAGTGGGGATATCCACATTCTCCAATGACCAACCGATCATATCATCGTAAGGAAAGAGCCTAAGCCTCATTGCTATCTTATGTATCTCTGATTGGGAAAAACTTTTTTATTTGGTAGCTAGGTCCTCCATCTCATCAACACCCAAGTCATCCAGGCAATTGACCAGTTCATACTGTAGAATATTGAACACTTGCGTCCAGGATTTAACGACATCTATGCTTATGGGCAAGGTGTCGGAAAGGATATATGTGTTTTGGCTCGATCCTTCACCAGGTGCTTTAGTTTCTTTTGAAGGATCCATGTTATCAAGTCTCAGAGCTCTTTTATCTATCACGGGAAATGCACAAAGTTTACTACCTTGAAAACTTATTAATCTAGTTTAACGCTTAAGACGATTTCGTGATTTCGGTTATCGAGACTTTGATAGTCGTTGCATGCAGGATCCCCGAAATGCAAAATCGCGACATGATTAGTTAACTGTTAATCATTCTTAATTCTTAATTAATTTGGTTTAGAGCTTAAGACAATTTCGTGATTTCAACTATCGGGACTTTGGAATTGTTGTATGTTGAAATGCTTGCATTGCAAAACTCCGAAAACCAATTTATCAAATGTACTATTTTAGTTATTTGACTCGTTAATGAGTAGGCGGATTCATAATTCTTAAGAGATTGTGATCATTTTATTAAATGGGAGACTTCATCAACGGTGAGAATTAAGCGTGCATTGTTTTTATTTAAACAAGAATGAAATCTATTAAAGTCTAAAGTTTTATAAATATATATGTGTTCCAACATTGGCTCCATCTATGGATCTCATCTCCCTATGAGACGCAAAAGAACAATAGACCAAGTAGCCTTTATTGGGTAAATGAAGTCATTATTGCATTTATGTGAAACACATTCTAAAAAAGGACACAGAGACGGACTTTGGACTTCATCCATGTCTCGGAAAATTTTCAAAACTTAATCATTCATCGATCTCGAGTTGAGGCTTATTAATGGATTCCTTTTCTTAAAATTGATTTCAGATTTGGTTACGATAATCAAAACAACCTTAACTGATCTATCACACTCTGTTCGATTTTGTTCGCATCAAGAAAAGTAATTTTAATGTTTTAGTCAGGGAGTCTCATGTTGGCTTAGAATGTAGATCTAGTCAAAAAGATAACTAGTTACCAGAGTGCATTATAATACATGTATAACAGCCTTGCAGATATCATAGACATTGCTTCACTACCAGCGAGCCTGTTCAGTACCCCGGCGAAGTTATCTAACTCCCAAATCGAATTTCCTTTCACCACTTCAATCAGTAATTTTTCATTTAAATGTCGAGATGAGGGAAATCATTTAATGAATTTCCTTTCATCATCTCTTTTTGGACTAGATGGGGGAAATCATTTTATGAATTTCCTTTCACCATCTGTCTTATATTGTTTTAAACATGAAGTGGGGGCAATCAATTTGTATACAATATACGAGGGATGACATATGTTTATAATTTAGCATCAGAGGTCTATTAACTTACTTTGATTACTCTGGACTAATCTTCTTTTGACCTTCAAAACACCTTCGCTTACAGGAAGTTTTCAAGGGGAACTTTTAATTTTTAGGGACTTTCCTGGAGCGAAACTAATCAATCTAAATCTGTTAGAAAAACTAAAGTAATTAGGATTAGCCCAGACATACGTTCTTTCAGTTAAATTCAGAGGGATCATAAAGATTTTTTCCTATTCTTATGTTGCATACTTGTTTCTGAGCTTTCAGAGTCAAGGTGAAGTCCTTTTTCCTCCATGAATATCAAGAAAAGATATTTAGAATCACAGGAAAATACAACTTGAAGATAAGTAGGAAAAACAAAAAAAGGATTCAGATGTTCTACTGTGAAAATGATCATTCCAATGTGAGTCTGCTTATGGATTCTCGAATTCTTTTCTTTAAAGTATTTTTATTTCTTACTTTCTTTTTATAAATTTTATTTCATTTTTTGATTTTATTTGATTTGATTTTTAATTTTATTTTATCCAGAGAAAACTCTTGAGAATTAAAATGTAATTTTATGTTCCTCTGGTTGTAGATTAGGTGACAACATTTGTACAGATGAAACTTCTATCATACCTAGTGATATCTCCTTGAAAATTTAACTTGGGTCAGTAGGGAAGAAGTTCATACCTCAGATTTTCTCTATATTTTCAACCAAATAAACTATCTATTTATCACCTGTTTTGAGAGAAATGCAATGTTTTGAAACATGAGTATCGATTTCTGATACAACTTATCTCTTGACTATCAACTGGTATCCTACAATGAAAATAAACATGAGAGATTTCAGGAACTTATGTAGATTGAAACTCTATGCGTTACTCATTTTTATATTTTTGTTTTTATGAAATCGATAAACCTGTTTTTATTTACAGTGAAAGTAAAGAATTACCGAAGAAACAAAAAATTGTAAAAAAAATGTGAAAATCAAACCAGTATGTACAATGAGAGTTTGCAATCTGGTCACTGCATGAAATGTTTCAGGTAACGCCCATTGATAGGGGCATTAGGGATTTTTCCATCGAGATTTTCTAACAAAAAATAATTTTTTCCCTCAAAAGCTATGATCTTGAAAGGTCCACACTAGATATGGTCAAATTTGTCATGCTTTCCTGAGTCTTCCTTCCTGGCATCCCATTTTAAAACCAAGTCACCAAGGAGGAATTCCATATCTTTAGATTTTTTGTCAAACAGGGCTTTCATGTTATCATTATATTTCTAGAGTCTCTCATCCACTTCAGCCCTATTTTCTTGGACTTCTATCAATTGATTTATTCTTCTGGTGATGTCATTTGGCTCTTCCTTCACATCCTACCAGAGTTTCATTATGGGTAGAGAAAGATTTATGGGGAGAACCACATTAGTTCCGTATAACATTTCAAAGGGGGACATTCCGATGGATTTCTTAGTGCCTATTCTATTATCCCATAAAGCATACTACAAATGCACATGTGAGGCTTTCTTATTTTCAGTCAGCACTTTTTTAATTATGCTGATTAAACTCTTGTTCAAGGACTCAGCTAATCTATTTCCTTTAGGATAGTAGGTCGTTGAATGTCCTAGTACAATGTTGCACTTTTGACAAAAAATACCATAGCCATGGATTTGAAAGCTTGGGAATTATCAGTGACTATCTTACGAGGATAGTGAAATCTCAATAAAATGTTCACTTTTAAGAAAATGATCACCACTGCGTTTGTTGTGTTTCACATTGGAATGGCCTCCACCCATTTAGTGAAATAATCAGTAGAAGTCAAAATCCACTTATGTTGTGCGATTGAATGTGGATGTATTTCTCCGATGAAATCCAAACCCCATTGCTGAAACAGAGCTTTTGTTTTGACTGGGACAAAAGATAAGGCCAAAAGCTTTTGCTTGCGTAAAAATAGTTGGCAGGGGTTATAGGCTCTAACTTTGGCATTCACATCAGTGAATAATTTTGGCCAATAATATCCATCTCTCTAGATTTTATAGGTTGTTTCTCTCCAGGCATGATGCCCTCCACACACTTCTTCATGAATTTCATTTATGACTCTCTCCATTTCAGATTCTACTAAACAACTCAATAAAAATCCCAGAGGATCCTTCCAATATAGTTGGCTATCCATGATACAATACTTTACTGCGTGCAACTTCAATGTTCTAGCTTTGTAAGGAGTCATATCACTTGGACACTGCAGAGATAGAAGGTAACAAACTATGTCTTAATACCAGGCAGAGGAAGAGAATTTTTCTTGGATCTCGGTTGCAGGAATAGTAAATTCAAGTTCATCTATGCCTGGAAAATCTTCATAATCTTGTAGGTGATTTATCCCAAGTGCCTGAAAATTTGATTTGGCTAGTAATTTAGCCAAGCCCTGACCTTTGACAAGTTTGTTCAGTTTTACTTTTAGGTCAAATTCCTGAATCTTGGCTAACCATCGACCCCTTTTTCCATCACTATCGGATTGAACTAATATATCCTTGACAACATTGGTTGGTACATAGGCAATTATCTTAGAATGGAGTACATAAATCCTGAAATCTTTGAGGGCCTTTACCATTGTGTATGTTTGTTTTTCCAATATATCATATTTCAGTTCAGCATCTCTGAGACTTTTACTAAAAAACGCTATTGGTTGCTCGAAACCTTCATCGTTTTTTTGTAAGAGCATGACCGTGATAGTGTGTTCGGAGGCGAATGAGAAAATCAATAATTCTTTCAAATAATATGGGTTGGCCAGCACCGGTGCTTCACCTATAACTTCCTTGATGTGTTCAAATGAAGCTTTGGATTTGGTTTTCCATTTGACCCCACTGTCCTTTTTTAGCATATCTGTAATCGATTTTACAATTTTAGTGAAGAAGAATTATGAAGGAGGCATCTCTACTGTTAAAATAGGTGTAAGGTCTCCTATGAATACATCTTCAGCCATCGGGTTCCCTCTACTCAACTGTAGAGGCATGGAATATTGGATAGGATTGCCTATCTCAGTGGATGTCTACTTCCTGGTTGTGTCAGCTGTTGGTTTACCCGATGTGGACTGTGGCTTTTTTTCTGTTTTCTTTACCAAGGCCTCAGTTTCCTCCAAGTTTTCTCAAGCATCATGTCCACTAGAGATCCATTTTTCTAACCCTTGGGTCTTTGTTTGTTGTGTGGCTAGAGGTGTCGGGGTTTCCCCTTGCAATACTTTGGGGAGGATATTTCTTCGATGTTCCTGGAAATTATAAAACTCGGCCATTTTATCTGGTTTCATAACTTGAATTTGATCCAAAACCTCTTGATAGGACCTCTCTCCTCAAAATATTTCATCCTGAGGAGACTCTTCATGTTCATATCTTTTTAGATTGCAGCTGGCCATGTGGTTACCTACCATATTTTGTGGAACGTGCTTCTTGAATTTAATATCGACTAGTTTGATTTCTCCTAGGGTCGCGGCCTCCACTTTTGAATGGCCAAAATCCAGTAGAGAAAACGTATCAATATGCAGGGGAAAAGATGACCATACCATTTTTTGTACTGCTTTGAGCTCCTTACCAATCCCTCCAAGCACAGTTTGATCTGGTACTTCGCGGCACACCAATCGGTATGGTAAAAATTTAGGCAGAGCATGTGGAGGAACCGAACAGTCGAAAACCCTAATATAGGAGAAATGCTCCTCGATGTACCAATTTGCTATCTTGCCCAGATTAGTTACAATTTTGTCAAAAATTCTGGGAGGCGGGTAACCATATATAGCGGTGTGCATCAGCACCACCACCAAGTTGCATATTTCATAAAATAAATCTTTCACCTTGTCTTCCCAAAGCTTCGAATGATAAATATGTATGGGTTTAGCACTATTTGGAGTCCAGCTCTAGCCCATCAGTGCAAAAGGCATCATAAAAAAGACGACGTCCATGATATAAGTCGACATGAAAAATTGGGTCAGTTTCCCCTTGGATTTTAGTGACTGATATCCTGTAATCTCTTTAACCACATTGTCTGACAATATCCTGGCTCAATCAAAAGAATAACCCTCGGCCACTGTGTGCATAATGGGCACCCACTGTAAAAGGAAATGGGTTGTGTCCTATTTCCCATAGATTCTACACATCATCATTGCTATATACATTATGTGAGGTTCTAATGAATAAAATGTCTATACCCCATGGGAGTTAGCTCTAAAATTCTCAGGGCGAGAGTAACAGTCCTTAATTAAGTCGGGAAGGTTTTTTCCATATTGGGCACATTCCTTCTTTTCAAAATTTACTAAGAAACTGACATTGTAAACGAAATTGGATACCGAAGATAATTTATACATCACCTATAGATTTCTGTCCGGAAAGACCCAACTGCGACCTTTTGTGAATTGAAAATGGTTCTGGTAGGGATATCCACATTCTTCAATGCCCAACCGATCATATCATTGTAACGCAAGAGCTTAGGCCACGTTGCTATCTTATGTAGTTCTGAATGGGAAACAATTTTGTATTTGGTAGCTAGGTCCTCCATCTCATCATCACATGAGTCATCTGGTCAATTGACCAGTTCATACTGTAGAATATTGAACACTTGCATCCAATATTTAACAACGTCTATGCTTCTGGGCGAGGTGTCAGAAAGGATATCTGTGTTCCAACTCGATCCTTCACCAGGCGCTTTAGTTTCTTTTTGAGGAGCCATGGTATTAGGTCTCAGAGCTCTGTTATCTTTCACAGGAAATGCACAAAGTTTACCACCTTGAAAACTTACTGCTTAGTGAAAATGCACAACGAAATTTGAAATTCAATATCCTTTTTCTTTAATTGCGTCAATTTGCCAATACTTCTACTGACGAGGCATTTACTTTTCCTTAATGAATAAGATTTCAGCGGTGGTTTAAGATCTCACTTAGAATGATTGTTGTAAATCAACTATTAATGTCATTAATTTTTGAGAAAAGAACAGATGAAATTTGAATTTATCTGAGTCATTTGTTAGCGAAGTATTAATTACGTGATAATCATCATTAAAGATTTAGTTAATCACACTTATTGTTAAGAAAATTTCACAACTTCGGATATTGGGATATCCTATGACATTTCAAGGTATAATCCCTGAAACGCGAAATCATGATGTGATTAATTAACTTTAATCATGTTTAACCCCTTTAAATAATAGTGATCAACCAAAGATAGTTTCACGATTTCGGCAATCGGGACTTTGAAAGTCTTTCGAGGCAGGATCTCCGAAACGCGAAATCGCAATATGATTAATGAACCGTTAATAATTCTTAATTCTTAATTAATCTGGTTTAATGATTAAGACAATTTCGTGATTTTGGCTATCGGGACTTTCATAGTCGTTGCATGAAGGATTCCTGAAACGCAAAACCATGACATGATTAATTAATCGTTAATCATTCTTAATTATTAATTAATCTGGTTTAGAGCTTAAGACGATTTTGTGATTTTGGCTATCGGGACTTTGGAATTGTTGTATGTTGAAATGTCTGCATTGTGAAACTCCGAAACCCGATTTCTCAATTGTATTGTTTTAGTTATTTGACTCGTTAACGAGTAGGCGGCTCCATAATTCTTAAGAGATTAGGATCATTTGATTAAATGGGATACTTCATCAATGGTGAGAATTAAGCGTGCGTTGTTTTTATTTAAATGAGAATGAAATCTATTAAAGTCTAAAGTTTTACAAATATATATGTGTTCCAACATAGGCTCCATCTAGGGATCCCATCTCCCTATGAGATGCAGAAGAACAGTAGACCAAGTAGCCTTTATTGGATAAATGGAGTCATTATTGCATTTATGTGAAACACATTCTGAAAAAGGACACACAGACGAAATTTGGACTTCATCCATGCCTCCGAAAACTTTCAAAACTTAATCATTCATTGATCTCAAGTTTAGGCTTATTAATGGATTCATTTTCTTAAAAATGATTTCATATTTTCTTAAGATAATCAAAACAACATTAACTGATCTATTAGACTCTGTTCGATTTTGTTCACATCAAGAAAAGTAATTTTAATGTTTTAGTCAGGGAGTCTCATGTTGGCTTAGAATGTAGATCTATTCGAAAAGAGAACTAGTTACCAGAGTGCATTATAATACATGTATAACAGCCTTTCAAATATCATAGACATTGCTTCACTTCCAGCGAGCATGTTCAATACCCCGGTGAAGTTATCTAATTCCCAAATTGAATTTCCTTTCACCACTACAATCAGTAATTTTTCATTTAAATGCCGAGATGAAGGAAATCATTTAATGAATTTCCTTTTGTCATCTCTTTTCGGACTAGATGGGGGCAATCATTTTATGAATTTCCTTTCACCACCTGTCTTATATTTTTTAAAACATGAAGTGGGGGCAATCAATTTGTATACAATATACCAGGAATGACATATGTTTATAATTTAGCATCAGAGGTCTGTTAACTCACTTTGATTACTCTGGAGTAATCTTCTTCCGACCTTCAAAAAACTTTCACTTACAGGAAGTTTTCAAGGGGAAATTTTAATTTCCAGGGACTTTCCTTGAGAAAAACTAATCAGTCTAAGTCTATTAGAAAAGATAAATTAGTTAGAATTAGCCCAGACATACTTTATTTCAGTTAAAGTCAAAGTGATCATAAAGATTTTTGCCTATTCTCATGTTACAGACTTGTTTCTGAGATTTCAGAGTCAAGGTGAATTCATTTTTCCTCCATGAAGATCAATAAAAGATATTTAGAATCACAGGAAAATATTTCTTGAAGATAAGCAGGAAAAACAAAAAGAGGATTCAGATGTTCTACTTTGAAAATGGTTATTCCTATGCCAGTCTCCTTATGGATTCTCGAATTCTTTTCTTTAAAGTATTTTTATTGCTTACTTTCTTATTATAAATTTTATTTCATTTTTTGATTTGATTTGATTTGATTTTTTATTTTATTTTTAATTTTATTTTATGAAGAGAAAACTCTTGAGAATTAAAATGTAATTTTATGTTTCTCTAGTTGTATATTTGGTGACAACATTTGTACAGATGAAACTTTTGTCATACCTAGTGATATCTCCTTGAAAATATAACTTAGGTCAGTAAGGCAGAAGTTCATACCTAAGATTTTCTCTATATTTTCAACCAAATAAACTATCTATTTATCACGTGTTTCAAGAGAAAGGCAATGTTTTGAAACGTGAGCATCAATTTCTGATACACCTTATCTCTCGACTATCAGCTGGTATCCTACAATGAAAATAAACATGAGAGCTATCAAGAACTTTTGTAGATCGGAACTCTATGCGTTACTTATTTTTATATTTTTGTTTTTATGAAATCGACAAACCTGTTTTTATTTACAGTGAAAGTAAAGACTTACCGAAAAAATGAAAAAATTGTAAAAAAAAATGTGAAAATCAAACCAGTATGTACAATGGGAGTTCGAAATCTGGTTACTGCATGAAATTCTTCAGGTAACACCCATTGATAGGGGCGTTAAGGATTTTCCCATCACGATTTTCTAACAAAAATGAATTATTTCCCTCATAAGTTGTGACCTTGAAAGGTCCACACCAGATATGGTCAAATTTGTTGTGCTTTCCCAAGTCTTCCTTTCTGGCATCCCATTTTAAAACCAGGTCACCAGGGAAAAATTGCCTATCTTTAGCTTTTTGTTCAAACATGGATTTCATGTTATCTTGATATTTCTGGAGTCTCTCATCCACTTCAGCCCTATTTTGTTGGACTTCTAACAATTAATTTATCCTTTTGGTGATGTCATTTGACTCTTCCTTCGCGTCCTACCATATTTTCATTACGGGTATCGCAATATTTATGGGGAGAACCACATCGGTTCCATATACCATTTTAAAGTGGGACATTCCGATGGATTTCTTAGTGCCTATTCTATTAGCCCATAAAGCATACTTCAAATGCACATGCCAGGCTTTCTTATTTTCAGTCAACACTTTTTTAATTATGGTGATTAAACTCTTGTTTGAGGACTCAGCTAATCCATTTCCTTGAGGATAGTAGGTCGTTGAATGTCCTAGTACAATTTTGTACTTTTGAAAAAAACTTACCATAGTCATGGATTTGAAAGCTTGAGAATTATCAGTGACTATCTTCTGAGGACAGCTGAATCTTGATAAAATGTTCTCTTCTAAGAATCTGATCACCACTGCATCCATTTTGTTTTGCATTGGAATGGCCTCCACCCATTTAGAGAAATAATCAGTAGCGGTCAAAATCCACTTATGCTATGCACTTGAATGTGGATGTATTTCACCGATAAAATCGAGACCCCATTACTGAAACGAAGCTTCTATTTTGACTGGGACCATAGGTAAGGCCGAAAGCTTTTTCTTGCCTGAAAATAGTTGGCAGGGGTTATAGGATCTAACTTTGGCATTCACATCAGTGAATAATTTCGGCCAATAATATCCAGCTCTCAGGATTTTATAGGTCGTTTCTCTCCAGGCGTGATGCCCTCCACACACCCCTTCGTGAAATTCATTTATGACTCTCTCTGTTTCAGATTCTACTAAACAACTCAATAAAAAGCCCAGAGGATCCTTCCAATATAGTTGACTAACCATGATACAATACTTCACTACATGCGACTTCAACGTTCTAGCTTTGGAAGGGGTCATATCACTTGGACACTGCAGAATTAGAAGGTAAGAAACTATGTCTTTATACCAGGAAGAGGAAGAGAATTTTTCTTGGATCTCGGTTGTAGGTATAGTAACATCAAGTTTGTCTATGTCTAGAAAATCTTCATAATCTTGTAGGTGATTTATCCCAAGTTTCCGAAAATTTGATTCAGCTGGTAATTTATCCAAGCTTTGACCTTTGACAAGTTTGGTTGGTTTTACTTCTAGGTCAAATTCATGAATCTTGGCTAACCATCAGCCCCTTTTTCCATCACTATCTAGTTGAACTAATATATCCTTGACAACGTTGGTTGGTACATAGGCAATTATCTTAGAATGGAGTACATAAGTCATGAAATATTTGAGGGCCTTTACCATTGTGTATGCTTGTTTTTTCAATATATCATATTTCAGTTCAACATCTCTGATACTTTTACTAAAAAAAGTTACTGGTTGCTTGAAACCTTCATTGTTTTTTTGTAAGAGCACGACTGCGATAGTGTGTTAGGAGGCGCATGAGAAAATCAAGAATTATTTCACATAATATGGTCTGGCCAGCACCGGTGCTTCACCTATAACTTTATTTATGCGTTCAAATGAATCTTTGGCTTTGGTTGTCCATTTGACATCGCTATCCTTTTTTAGCATATCTGTAATCAATTTTACAATTTCAGCGAAGTTTGGGATGAATCTTTTTAACAAATTATTTTTTCCTAAAAATGATTGTATTTCCTTTTTGTTCCTAGGAATATTGATAGTATCTATAGCTTCAACCCTTTTCATGTCTATTTTGATTCCATTTCGAGATTCTATATGGCTCAAGAGTTTATCTTCCTGCATTGCAAAGTGATATTTCTTGGGATTCATAGACAAACCAAATTTTTGACATTTCTCAAACGTTTGTTTGAGGTGTATCAGGTACTCTACATCAGATTTAGAAAACAGAGTTAGATCATCAATATAAATGACAACAAACTTATATTTTTCACCTACAAAGGTGATGTCCATAGCTCGTTAGAAAGTTTCTCATGCGTTCATCAAACTGAATGGCATTTTGTCATACATAAAGGTACCCCATGGGGTAGTGAATGCGTTTTTTTCTTTGTCATCCTCGTGGACTGCAATTTGATTATAGCCTGAAAATCCATCAATCGTAGACAGTCTGATTTCACCATTTTTCTTCCTGACCGGAACCAGATTGGCTACCCACTCGGAATATCTAAGTGGAAAAATGATCTTCGCATCTAGGATATTTTTCACTTCCTTTTCTATCACAGACAGTAGTATGGGATTTATCTGTATGAACTTCTGCCTGAAAGGTTTAATGCCATGTTTTAAAGGAATTTTGTGTTCAATTACGGTGGTGTCATAAGTTCTTAATTCATCATAAGACCAGGCAAAAACATCCTTGTACTGCTTGAGTAAATCGACATATTTGTTTTTCATTTCAGGGGGAAGGTATTTAGATATCTTTACCATCTTAGGAGTTTCCTTAGTGCCTATGTTACAATCTTCAACCTCTTCAGGTTGAGGCTCAAATTAGAGTTTAAGGGAATATCATCATGATTGAATAATCTTTCCAAAGGATTCAGACCTTTAGGGATCTGATTATTTTTCAGTATCAACATGCGGTGATTAGTGATCTTATCCTAGAAATCTTGGGGATCTTCACCTTCCTACGTAATCCAAGCAGGGTCATTTTGATTTTCCTGATCAATATGTGTATCAGAAAAGTTTTCCACCATTTCTAGGAATTGCCTGATTTGTTCATCCTCCTCGAAGACTTGCCAATGTTGAACATTATTTGGTATGGAGGGTCTGTGCCTCATTTCTATGTGATACTTTATTTTGAGGACAGTAGGAGGTACAAATGTTGCGGTTTCTTTGGCCAATGAATCTTCCTGTTGATTCTCCATTCTGGGGATATGGTGGATATTAAATGATGAGAAACAATTCTCAATCAGATCCTAGGCACAATTTGTGTAGGACCTCAACCTTGGGTGTTTGGTCTGGTACTGTTGCTTTATCTATTTCACGATCAATTCTGCATCACCATAAACTATCAGATTTTCCATTTTCAACTTCTTGGTAGCCTCTAATCTTAAAACCAGGGCTTCATATTCACATACATTATTTGTATAATCGATGTCCCACTGTAATCTGTAGGAAAATAGAATAATGAACTCGTCTCCAGGTGCCACAAACAACACTCCATCTCCTGCTCCTTCATAAGATGAACCACCATCGAAATACATTTTCCAAACTCCAACACTATTTACATTTTTATTTGTCTTTTCTATTTTTTCTTTTTTCTGTACAATTTTTTCTATACATTCATATAAATCCTCATCGAGAGATAATATACAGTTTCCTAAATCCTGATCGGTGACATATACAGGATAATTATTCAGATTTTGTAGGTCACTTATAGTATATGCCATCCTTGTTTCTCTGTACAGGCGAGTGAACTGCCCGCCCAAGATCAGGATTGTAGTATATGTCATGTCGAGTTGAAGGGATCCTCCAAGTTTGGCACCCCAAGACCTGGATAGGAGCATGCCATACTTTGCAGGGATATCAGCAACAACCACATCCCTCAAAGTACTGTTTACAGGAATCTGTGCAAGATTAACCACTAAATCTTTAATCATACCCATACATTTAACTTTTCTTGAATCAAAAGAATACAAATATCTGTATGGTCTGGTAATTTCAAGGCCCAATTTTTCCATAATAGCTTTGGGCATCCCATTGTGGGAGGCTCCAGAATCTAACATACAATTATGGAGCAAATGATCATGCACAGTCAGCGTGATGTAGAAAGGAGCGACAAAATCTTTGGAATTTTCAAAATGCGGACCAAACATTATAGTCGGTTTATCATCTTCTAAATTTATAACATCTGCATGACTTTCAGTATCCAAAACATTTATCATTTTGGCAATCTGTTTTCTATATGTAGGATTTTTTTCCAGTTCAAGAGGAGGTATAAGGATCTTGATTTTATTAATATCATTTTCTAGATTGAAACTCCCCACTATCTTTTCAGCTTCTCTGGTTGGGATCTCTATCTCCCTTTTTTTTGTTTTATTAGTTTGTGTTGTTTTTGTTTTGGTTGTCTTTGTTTTGACAGTCGGAATTTCCACTCCTTTTGTCTTGGCAGTCTATGTTTCAACTGCTTTTATCTTGGCAGTCTGTGTTTCAACTGTTGATTGCGCTGCCTCACTCGCTTTACTTCTCGTGAATATCTTCTTCGGTTGGGAAGTTGTGACATTTTAATCTCTAGGCCTCAAATTATACTTTTGTTGAATCTTGTCCATTATATTGTTGGCGATTCCTTCATAAGAAGAATCTTCTGTAATATTTATGCTATCATCAATAAACATGTATTATGCGCCTAAAGACCTTTCATAATATTCCCTCGTCAAATGAGGTTCTTGATCATCATCGCTAATATTATTCATGTCTTCCTCTAACTCCTCAAAGCTTTGCATGCCATCTCCTCCTATAAATTTTTTGTTTTTAAAGGGGTTCTGAATCTTTTGATATTTATTTTTTATTTGTCTTTGTTGTGTTTGAGGGTTAGTATTTCTTCTGAAATATTTTCTAGCGAACTGATCTATTTCAGATTGGTCTAGTTCCATCCTCGAGATTTTGTTTGATAATTCTTTAATTATTTTTTCCATGTCATCCAATTTGTCTTCTGCAGACCTCCCAGATCTGGAAGGTCCTGCTTTTTCTCCGAATCATCTGGTTTCTTTATTTCTCATTTCAGCTTTAGCTTTCAATTTTCTCGATGCCATCATATTTGATTTGATTTCTATAGCATCGTCATGCATTCTTGTGAGGTCTACAGATCTCCTTTCCCTCAACAGTAAGGAAAATTCATGCTCAAAAGCCCCGATGAAAGTCACCTTTGCTGTAGGTTGGGAAGGTTTAACCTCTGCAAGAATTTTTTTATACAATTTATTAAATCTATGAGTGAATTCGAGAACTGTTTCTGAATTTTTCTTTATTAAATATCTGAACTCAGTTAAATAATAAAGGTGATCTTTCATAGTCTCCCCATTGTCTGAGAAAGGCATTTTCTAACTCATCGTATGTCCTTATAGAACCTATTAGTATCCCTTAGAACCAAGTTCTCACCTGTCCTTTGAAATTTTGAATGAGGAGCCTTCAATAAACATCCTCGTGCTCAAGGCCAAGGATATCAGCAAATTGATCAAAAACATTTATGTGTTTAGAGGTCATTAAGTCTTCGTCTCCTGTGAACTTTGACATGTTTTTCATATAGTTTTTGGGTCAATCGTGGAGGGGAACTGGGAGGACTAAAGGAGCATACCTAGTAGCTACTTCAGAAAAAATTCTAGGAGGTGGGGGTGGTCCTTGACCGCCTCCTCCTCCCCCTCCAGCACCCAATCCTCCTCCACCTCTGCCACCACCTCCTTCGAAAACAACCATTGATAATATAAGGGATAAAACTTGGAGATTATAGAGAGGATTTTCAAAGATGTGTAGTGACCTTCTGGCTACTTTGGGATGAAGAGAAAGGGGTTTTGGGAACTGATTGTCAGGAGACAGAAAATCAGAAAAGGGGAGAAAAGAGAGATGAGGACTAGGTTCTTTGGACTTGCAGGATATATAAACAGGAGATCCAACAAGAGTCGAATCAGAGTCTAAGATATATTCTTCGAAAATTCGGAAAGTTAGAAACTTTATTTCAGGGACTGATGGAATATTAATCAAAGAAAGTATCGAGATGGGTATTTTTCCTTTATTAGTAAAGGAGGCAATTGAATCGGTTTCGGTCTTTATCTCATGTAAAACCAACTCAGGGCTTATGATTTCGGCTTCAACTCTATCAACTGATGTTTCTCCCAAATGGATTTGGGTGGAACCTTCTTGCGGATTTAACTATTCAGAAAAAACCTTAGCATTAGACTGTGTGGTTTTGGGTTGATAAACCTTACTTGTGGAAGTAATGGTTTGGTTAAGGTATCCCCTTGGTTTTAAAAAACATTCAGGGTCGGATACAGGTGTGGCCTGCTTATCGTCGGGGTTTTTTCTGGTATTCCTTCGACTGAATGACATCTCATTAGTGGTGGAGTCGCCAAGTGGAAATTAAAATTATCCTTAATACTGTATTCTATCTTTGTTCACTATCAAAGAGAGAAACTTACCATGTCGTTATCCTAGGGAAAAATAACTTCATTTCTCTGTCCCCGACAGTGGTGCCAAAAAGATGTTGTTCCTGAGATTAAACTTAAGGCTCCAAGCATAATGTTAGGCATCAAGAATTAAGGAATGATTTGTTTTAAGAGTGATTTTTCTTTCTGTTAGTTATGTAATAATTTAAATCCTCAAATGAAATTAATACGTTTGTTATCACTCCAGGAAACTCTCCTAGGTTGTAAGTCGGAGATGCCTGGTAACTAACTCTTTTTGGGAAATATTTTCTTAATAATTGATGTGGTTTTTGGATCAATATGAATATCTAGGGACTGGACTATGTGTTCAAG
>JASDQU010504437.1:114545-133691 GCA_032191745.1 Picea mariana | reverse complement strand
TCGAGAGAGACAAGATCGAGACCCAACTTTCTATACTCGGACCTCTTCAGGTACATGCACTAAAAAACGATCAGGAGCAGCCTGCTTTGATACCACTGATCCGGATTATTTTCGGCACGAAATGAGAGCGGAGATATAATAAAGAAATGCACAGAGATATTGCAGATATTCAATAATATAATAGAAATGTATCAGATATGCAACCATAAACATAGATATACAGTAATACACGATTTCTATTAATCAGAGAAATGTACAGAAACTGTAAAAATACATAGTGAAAGACTCGCTAGAATGGTGGCAGCTTATCTCTGAGAAGAGATGTGACCGCTACTTTCATTCACAAGAAGATGATTACAATGAGGCTCTGAAGGCCATTTTACAATAAATGGGAATTCCAAAAGTCCTAGACATCCAAAAACCTAACCCTAGGAGATGAAGCACCAAAATTCATGCGGGCCCCGTTTGGGTAAGTGAGTACATCAACTTCCCGGGGTCGTAACTTTTGCATAATCTCCGTTTTAGGCGTGTGATAGCTCGTTGGAAAGGTATTGTCGAGGAGATTCATTTTGGGGGCTCAATTATTCCTTTGGCTATCATTGAGAACCTTGATCTCAGAAAACCTTCATTTGGACCCTCAAAATGGCCCCAGAAGTTAAAACCTGCTAAAAATAGTAAATTGCCAAAATGGCCAGAAAATTGTTTTGAGCCATTTGGAAAAGGTGGGTGGCCACCGATATCCACCTGGATCAATCTTATACCAGAAGAAGTGAAAGTATAGAACATAGTTGTGCAAGGTGTGCGTAGGCTGAGGAGTATTAGACTTTTCCAACCCAAGTGAGAGGTTGAAGAACTTTTGTCCTAAGGAGTGTGCAGATTCAGAGTGTCAAATAACCAGAGGTTATCGTGAAGGCTGCAAGGAGTGCACGCAAGAATTCCCTAGAATCCTTGAGTTTGTAGTAAGAATCAAGATCAGGAGGGATAGAGATTTGGAGAAGTTAAGAGTGGAGACGAGGTCAAATTCACCTCGCATAAATCAATCTTAGGAGGGTGGACACCAATTTGTTTGGCGAGGAACTAATGAGAGCCTGAACGGATGGTGGAAATTCTCGAAGGGTGAAACACCAATTTCAGTGGACCGTTGGATATAGTAGATCTGCGAGGAGGATAACGGTGAGATTCATTCATCACTCGCAAGATCAAGAGAGATAGTAGCCATCAGATCCAGAGGAGTGTGAGCCATTGATTTGGCGCGCCAAAATATAGACATTTTGGGAGTCAAAAGACTAGAGGTAGTTGTTTTTGGAAGTTGTGAGTCACGAAATTCCAATTTCACGAAAGAAGGATCTGGACCATTGGATCATGGAAGGTTCAGGACCATTGATCTATGGTGAGGAAGTCGTGAGTTCAGACTTAGGGAAAAGGGAGAAGAATTGAATCACAAATGCACGAGTCAAAAAATCTCAACGTGATCAGAGGCGAGACCCAAGGGTTGGCTGGAGGTCATATGGTGGAAGCATAAGGGAGGAGCTAGGAGCCAATTATCCCATTTCATAGTTTCTAGAATCGGAGGAGTCGGAGTGCCACGCAACAGAAGTATCAACCTCATGAAATTTGATGCAACTTCTTTGGGTAAGTCTATTGTCACGCTAGTCGTGACGTGGAGTGGAGGTTTATGCCTTGTGCTTGTTCGCACAGGTGTAACTCGTAAGAGGACTTTTGTCTTTATGTAATTAAGTTTCTAGTGGGAAATAAGGAACCATTTCAACTTCGAGGTATTCAAAGATCCAAAGACCGGGAGGTCATCAGACCCTGCTGAGGTGGGGTGCTACGTCAGGTGGTATCAACGCATACAAATTTTGTTTTATGTATAGGGAAGACAAAGGATAGTTGTGATTTTAATTCTGCGTAGACATATTGAAACCATGCCGCTGAGGATACATCAAGAGAGATTTATTCCCGATCCAGTTGTGGAGAGGGAAATGAGAAAAATTCATGCTCGGTTAGATGTCATGGAGATAGCATAGAGGTGAAATATTGAGGCAGAAGATGCAGAAGGTGGAATATCCTTAATGATGAGGAAGAATCTCTTGAAGCCAGAGAAAGAGATGGAAAATCCAGTCCAGAGGAACATTTTGCTTAAGACTTCTTGTAAGACCAAGGATAGGGTATGCAAGGTGATAGTTGACAGTGTAAGCACAGATAATTTAATATCCACATAGATGGTGGAAAAGCTGGAATTGGAGACAGTTGAACATACAAGCCCATATAAAGTCTCGTGGTTGCAAAAGGGACATCGGGTAACTGTCACTAAACAATGTTTAGTTGAATTTAAGATAGGGGGATACAGAGATGAGATTTTATGTGATGTAATTCCCATGGATGTTTGTCATATTTTTTGGGGGAGGCCTTGGCAATATGACAAAAATGTTGTTCATGACGGAAGAAAGAACACATACACCTTGGAGAAGAATGGTCGGACGCATATGTTGCTGCCAATTGAAGACAAGAAGGTGAAAGAAGAAACAATCAATACTATACTTCTCATGAGTGGGAAGAAACTTCTTGATGAATTCAAGAAATATGAAGAAATGTAGTTTGTTGTGGTGATAAAACCTAGAGTCATATTGACTAGTACTTCGATAGATGATCTACCTAAGGAAATTCAGGAACTACTGGATAATTTCGTTGATATAGTGGTGGACAATTTTCCTTGTTCATTTCTGCCTATCAGAAGTATAAGCCATCATATTGACCTTATACCAGGAGTGAGTTTTCCAAACAAAGAAGCGTATAGATTAACGTCGCAGGAGAATGAAGAATTCAAGAAGCAAGTCCAAGAATTGATGGACTAAGGGTTGATTAGAAAAAGATTGAGTCCATGTGTTGTWCCAACAATGTTAAGTCTGAAGAAGGATGGCGGATGGAGAATGTTTATAGACTCAAGGGMTATAAAAAAAATCACCATCAGGTATAGATTTCCTTTACCCAGGATGGATGACTTGATGGATTGCTTGAGTGGGGATTTTTTTTTTTCAAAAATTGATTTGAAAAGAAGATATCATCAKATTAGGATGAGGGAAGGTGATGAATGGAAGACAACATTCAAGATGAATGAGGGGTTTTATGAATGTATTTTCATGTTGTTTGGCTTGATGAATGYGCCAAGTAATTTCATGATATTGATGAATGAAGTCTTGAAATATTTTATTGGTAAGTTTGTTATTGTGTATCTTGATGTTATACTGATCTTCAGTAAAACTAAGGAAGAAAATTTGAGACACTTAGCTTCACTGATGAGGAGGTTGCAACAAGAGAAGTTGCTGWTAAATATGAAGACGTCATCTTTCATGAAGATAAAACTCATTTATTTAGGTTTTGTAATCTTTTTGAATGAGTTGAAGATGGATCCCGAGAAGGTAAAAGCGATCAAAGAATGGCCATCGCCAAGGAATATATTTGAAGTTAGAAGATTCCATGGATTAGCCAGTTTTTACAAGAAGTTCATCAGAAATGTTAGTGGTATTTTTGCACTAATGATGGAAACAATCAAGAAAAGACATAAATATTTTCATTGGACAGAGGAAAGGGAGAAAATTTTCAAGTTGTTAAAGGAAAATATAACTAGACAACCAGTTATGGTTCTTCTAGATTTTAGTAAAACATTCCAAGTGAGATGTGACGCAAGTGGATTTGTGATTGGAGCAATCTTAAGTCAAGACAATAGACCAGTTTCATACTTCAGTGAGAAGTTGAAAGAGACCAAGATGAAATATTCCACGTATGATAAAGAATTTTATGCATTCATACAAGCACTGAAGAAATGGAGGCACTAACGGGTTTCGAAAGAGCTTGTTTTGTATAGAGATAGCCATGCTTTACAATTTATAACCAGACAGGAGAAACTAAACCAGAAACATAAAAAATGGGTTGAATTTATGCAAAACTTTATTTTTGTTATAAAACACATTTTTGGAAATGCTAACAAGGTTGTTGATGCATTGAGTAGGAAATTTTTTATTCTTCAAGAGTTTCGAGTGAAAACCTTAGGTTTTGATAACCTTAAGGAGATGTACAGAGATGATTCAGATTTCAAAGATGCTTATGAAGCATGTGAGAATATTGTTCTAAGGGATAGAAGCCAATGGATTGAATATTTAATTTAGGATGGACTGTTATTTAAAGGAAATCAATTGTGTATCCCAAAGAGTTCTATGAGGGAAAACCTTTTGAAGGAAAAACACAGTGGGGGATTGGCTGGACATTTCAGCCATCACAAAACATTTGTGCAACCGAACAATTTGTATTATTGGTAAAGAATGAGGATGGATGTCAAAACGTTTGTCAACAGATGCAGAATTTTCCAGCATGCAAAGGGGAAAACACAGAATACAAGATTGTATCAACCATTTCCAATACCAGAGAGGTTGTGGGATGCGATAAGAATTGATTTTGTGTTGGGACTGCTAAGGACACAGAGAGGATGTGATTCCATTTTCCTTGTATTCAATAGATTTTCCAAAATGACACATTTCATTCCATGTCAGAAAACTAGTGATGCAACACACATTGCAAATTTGTTTTTCAAAGAAGTTGTTTGTCTTCATGGTTTACCCAAGAATACTGTTTCAGATAGAGATACCAAATTTGTTTGTCATTTCTGGAGGAAACTATGGAAAAATATGGAGATGAATTTATCTTTTAGCTCAACATATCACCCTCAAATGGATGGACAGACTGAGGTAGTAAATCGAAGTTTGGGGGACTTATTGAGGATTTTAGTACCTGAACATCATAGTCATTGGGATCAAATTCTGTCACAAGAAGAATTTTCATATAACGACTCACCTAATAGGAGCACAAGATAAAGACCATTCTAAATATTGTATGGAATGAAGCCAAGAGGAGTATACAAGTTGAGAGACTTAAAGAATAATGAGTTCAGGAGTGTTGGAGCAGAAGATTTTACAGCAGAGATGCAGGAGCTCCAAAATGAGATTAAAGAGCGGTTGCAGAGTTCCAACCAGGAATACAAGTGTAGAGTAGATCAACACATAAGAGAGCTTCGATTTGAAGTAGGATATTTGGTCTTGGAACATCTAAGAAAAGAAAGGTTCCCAAGGGGAACATATAATAAACTGAAAATGAAAAATATAGGACCGTGTAAACTTTTGCAGAAATTTGAGGCAAATGCTTATGAGATAGGATTTCCAAATGATGTGGTCATATCACTCATATTCAATGTAGCAAATCTGTACCCTTACAGAGTATATGAAGCAAGAGGAGAAGAGAATCAAAAGGAGATTCAGTGGGTCAATCAGATGCCTATAGCTAAATAGCTACAGATGGAAAAGATCATTGATCAGAGAGTTAGCAAGAAGACCCAGAGGAAGACATATCTTGAATATCTGATAAAGTGGAAAGGACACCCGATTGAAGATGCCAGTTGGGAAAGTGAAGCAAATATTGAGAAACATGAAAAAACAATGTAGGAGCTCATGGACAGGAGTCCATGAATTTTTCAGCCAGAGGAGTATGATGTAGGAGTATTGCAAGCAAGCGCAAGTGGAGGACAACAAGATATGCACCAACATGCATTTTGAAAACATTTCGAATATTAAACTTGAAACATTAATGTAATAGTTGGACAGATGTAATTGTTCTTAAATGTTTTGGGGATTGTAATCCAGATCTTGAGCGTTTGATCTCATCTGTCAGTTGGAGGCATTTAATGTACTAAATGTAAAGTAATTGTAGTCCTTAATTTTGATAAGATAGCTTAGAGTTGCAGGAGGGAAAAATCAAGAAAGATCCCTCGTATGTACTATATTGTATCATTCTCATTATAATTACCTTGTAGAGAAAGAGAGCATAGGAGAGCAAAGAAAATAAGAGATTGTAGAAGTTGTATGGGTAGATAGTTGTTGCTATAGAATCCATGTACAAAAGCACTTCAATTAATATAAGGAGCCTTTAACCCAATTTCATGCTAGTTTATGGTTACTGTTTGCATCTATTGAATGGTATGTTTACAGTTTACTTATATGCTCTGTTATGCATTTGTTTCAATGCTTTATGTGCATGATTTCATGTTGAATGTATGAAGTCCATGAGAGGGAGAGTATAAGTTTCAATTGTTTCTCTTTCTAAGAATTCCTGCAAGGAGTGTAGTGAAAGTCCACGAGGAGTGTGTTGATGAGATTTTTGAGTTTTAACTCGGAAAATCTCAGGAGAGATAGAGTTGATATTATACCAGCATAAGTGAAAGTATAGCACAGAGTCGTGCAAGGTGTGCGCAGGCTGAGGAGTCTAGACTTTTCCAACCCAAGTGAGAGGTTGAAGAACTTATGTCGCAAGGAGTGCACAGAGTCGGAGTGTCAAATAACTAGAGGTTATCGTGAAGGTCGCAAGGAGTGCACACAAGAATTCCCTAAAATCCTTGAGTTTGCAGTAAGAATCAAACTTAGGAGGGATAGAGATTTGAAGAAGTTCAAAGTGGAGATGAGGTCAAAGTCACCTCACAGAAATCAAGCTCAGGAGGGTGGATGGCAAGTTGTTTGGTGAGGAACTATTGAGAGCCTAAATGAACAGTGGAAATTCTTGGAGGGTGAAACACCAATTTCCGTGGACCATTGGATCTAGTAGATCTGCGGGGAGGATAAGGGAGAGAGTCATTCATCACTTGCAAGATCAAGAGGGATAGTAGTCGTCAAATCTAGAAGAGCGTGAGCCATTTATTTGGCACCCCGAAATATCAACATTTCAGGTATCAGAAGACTAGAGGTACCTATTTTTATAAGTTGTGAGTCGGAAAATTTCGATTTCGCGAAAGAAGGATCTGGACCATTGGATTGTGGAAGGTTCATGACCATTGATCTGTGGTGAGGAATTCATGATTTCAGACTTCGGGAAAAGGGAGAAGAATTGAATCATGAATTCATGAGTCATGAAATCCCGACGCACTCGGAGGCGAGACCCCAAGGTTGGCTAGAGGTCATATGGTGGAAGCATAAGGGAGGAGCTAGGAACCAATTACCCCATTTTAGAGTTTTGGGAATCGAAGGAGTCATGGTTCCTCGCAACAGAAGTCCCAACCTCGTAAAATGCGATGTGCCTTTTTTGGGTAAGTTTGTGGTCATGTCAGTGGTCACGTGGAGTGGAGGTTTACGCCTCGTGATTGTTCGCGTAGGCATAAATTTTAGGAGGCCCTGTGGCTTTATGTAATTAAGGTTCCAGTGGGAACTAAGGATCCATTTCATCTCTGAGGTATTCGAAGATCTGAAAACCGGGAGGTCAGCAGACCCTACTGAGGTGGGGTGTTGCATCAGTGTGGCAGGCCTGTTTACATACGCAACAATGAAAAATCCTCATGCAATATGCAATAATAAATAAAAATCAAACATAATAATAGTAATAAAAAATAAAAAATAACAACAACAACAATAATAATAATAATAACAATAGTTCGAACACTGGGGATTATGCTAAAAAAATTGACTTAGATGACAAAGTAATATGAAAACTGACAATCCATGCTCAAAATTTTGGATATCCAAAGATTTCAATATGAATAGTACAAATTCAAAAACACCATAGATGATAAAAACTTTGGATATGCCAACATATAAATCATTGGGAATAACGAAGCTTGCAATATGACCTCTAATCTATTATCCAATGAGATCATGACATATATGGGCTTTTTTGTTATATAAATAATTAAAAATAATGTTTTTAGTTATGTAGTTCGAACAATAGAAATTATGCAAAAACGTGTAGTCAAACAAAAAACTAATATAAAGTGAACGAATTGTCAATCGCTATAAACTTTGGATATCTAAACATTTCAATATGAATAGTACAAATTCAAAAAGTAACGTAGATGTTAAAAACTTTGGATATGGAAGCATATAACTCATTGGGAATAGCGAAGATGGCAATATGACCTCAAATCTATTATCCAATCAGATCATGACATATATGGGTTTTTTTATTATATAAAAAATAATGTTTTTAGTTATGTAGTTCGAACAATAGAAAGTATGCAAAATTTTGTAGTCAAATGGCAAACTAATATCAAGTCAACGAATTATTGATCTCTATAGTCCCTCTACACCTTCGACGGGGACTAATAAGTGTGAGTTTGAAATTATATTTTATTATTAGGTTTTAAGTTAAGATAATAAAAGGTAATTGGACCCATAACCAGTCAAAATCGTTATTTCAACAGATAAGGGCTTAATTTGGGAACCTCGCCGAGCAATTTTCCTAAATTTTAAATTAGTTCATTTTTGGCCATCAACAAGACCTTATTTTATTAACATTCAAATGCTTTCATTTTACAATGACCTTTTTACAAGTTGCTCAAATGCATAAATGGAGTGCATCGTTGGATTCCTAGCAAAAAATCATGCAAAACGAGTATAAAATTCTCGAAAATCCATCAAGGTACCATTTGGAATGCTTTACTATGTAGCCTCACAACTTTGGTACCCTTGGACATGATTTATGAGACTAAACTATGCATTAATTAGTGTGTACAATCATCGATCCATGCACCCATTAAATAAGGTGTGAACCCCTAACCAATGCAGGAATTTTTTGGCATGATTTAACTATAATGCGGACGGTTTGTTTTAACAAGTCGTATGTATAGCTTGTTGGTTAATTCAATGGGTTAATATATAGTAAGTCGAGGGTTCAAGCCCCATCGACCACCATATATCCCCGCACTTTTTGTTGAACAGTTTGAGATATGGTTGAAACAATATGTTAAAGAAAACATATTTGTTGCAACCCCCACACGATCATAGGTGTTGGTTATATGGAATCCAATGAACCAAGGGTTGGGGTCGAGGGATTAGGCCCTTGACCTTTTTCTTGCCCAATCAAAATTTAATACCAATTTAAATATTTTTGAACCATATGATGCTTAGTAACAAATGCATGGTGTATTGGTGATAGCGCTTGGTGTAAAGCTTTGGTAGGTTATGGAGGTTGTGGGTTCGACCCTCGTCGACTCCATAATTTATAATAAACCATGCCATTATAGGCTAATATGAGGTCTCCACGTGGTGACCTCTCATTGGCTTATCCTTACCATGTGTCATCATAGGAGTGAACCACGTGTGCATTGCTTGTCAACCTGTAATTGGACCACTTGGATTGTACTTTTCCTAGTCACCTGCCAACAATAATGTGCCACATGTCACCCTTGTAGTGGTGACACATGTCACCTTTTTTTCCCATGTGGACTTTGACTTGGTTTGACTAGAACTTTGACCGCTCATAACATTTGCATACACTATTCGTTTGAGGGGATTTTCGCATCATTGGAAATCTATCACCGAAATCTACGCATTGATGTTGTTTTAAAGAGAATTTGGGATGGTATAATTGTGAGAAGTTTTGAACCATTCTAGACCTCTATGGATGTTTAAGATCTTTTAGGAGCTCTGTGAGCATTCTCAGATCCTCCTAGATCATATGGAAAACTCACACCCCACCCCATGTGACACTTCTTTAGATTACAATGTCGCCCTTCCTCCAAGATGATATTTATTGTGTGCGCATGGTATATGGTTTATTTAAAATGGTTTGAAAATATTTATTTCAATTTAAATGTAGGTGAAGAAAAATAAATATAAATAGCATACTTTCAACTACTCTCAAGTACATAAGACAATTAAGCATATAAATTAGMGATGGAATAAAGAATATAAACTATGAGGTCACTTAAGTTAACTCAAAGAATAGATTGAATACTTGAGTTTTGTTAACTTAGAGTTTAGATTGACTTGGTATTTGTTTAAAAAATTTCTTAACSAAGAATAACAACCTTCAATAAATTGTGACCCTAGGCTGAATCGATAATTAAAATTCATTTAATTGTAACACAAGGTTTAACCAACGTTTTATAAATTTTCATATTCTTATAAAAAATAAAGTAATTAATGAGTTGTACTTCTAACCCCACCCAAGCCGATATGACTTACTAGTCAGGTATTGCATTCTAAATCTACTATTTATAATATGGTTGTTTGGGAAATTAGCATTGGGACCATTTATGCATAACAGAGAATTAGGTGACAATTCATTAACATGGGGATACTGAACATCCTACTCAAAATAGAATGGTATATGGTTGTTGATGTTTCAATGCGTTTATGTGAAATTTGATTGCATATTATGTTATGTTGGTTATGATGTCATAACTAAATCAAGTCAGGAGACATACCCTTGATGTATCAATGAATGCCAATAGAACTAGGCATGTGTGAGGCAATGATGTTGTTGGATATGAAAGGGTTATAATGTTATACAAGTACTCAATGGTCTTCCCGTATATAATCAATGTCTGTACTGCAACCTCTTTGTTGACATTGAATATCACTAAGGCATTATATTCCTAGTGTTGTGTATGGGTCGAAGGGAAAGGTATCCAAATGATCGAAAAAGTAAACTGGGAAGAGTTTGGATGATGTGTTGATATGTTGGTTGAATCTTCCAACTCACCATGGTGTAATACATGGCATAGATATGCGGTATTATGGATCCAATGCAAGGATGAATTGTATAGATTTGGACATGGGTATTGGCACATTGGTTTATTTATTGGTAATGTTTGATTGCATCATGAAAATATTGGTATGCTAGATAATTCATGTGTAAGGAGCGATAATTTCATTCCATTTAATATGATTAATAGATAGAAGTGATTTAATTGTTAGTATGTACAATTCCGATATTGCTTTGTGAGCCATTGTAAATGTGCAATGAAGGTATAATGCATGAGATACTAATAATCTATTTGGTTGAATGAAAGTTGAGAAAATCATACGAAGAATGGTCTTAGATATGGAAACGATGTAATACCGTAAGGAAGACTAATGTATTTTGTTGCAAGAGACAAAATATTATGAGAAGGAATCTCATCCTTGTGAAATTTTATTTCCTATATGGAATAAATTTGAAAATTAATAAGTGGAACTTGATATATGTGGGAAAATTATTTAAAATATTTCTAATTAAAATTGTTATAACGATATCTTATAGTTACTGTATGTATATGATATAGGTGAGATGAAAAATCTATCGCATAAGGACAAATGATGGTTTCTGAGATATAAATAATCAATAAAAGGTTATTATTATGACACTAGAACCCTGTGATATGCCATGATCACCATTGAGATGTGTTATGTTATGTAAGAGAAAGACAAATGGATGCCTTATTTGTAATATGATGCATACCCCACCTCAACAGGGTGCGCTTGACCTTCGGGTCTTTATATCTTCCAATTCTCGAGCCCAAATGACTCCTCGGTCCTTGTTGGAACCTTCAATACTTAAGACCACAGGTTCTTTTCTACACTCTGCCCACGCAAACATGCACTAGATGCAAGCCTCCACTCCACATGACCACTGGCGTGACCACAGGCTTAACCCCAAAAAGGCACGTCATGTTTCGCGATGTCAAGACTTTTGTTACAAGGCACCTTGGCTCCTCCAGTTCCCGAAATCCAAAAATGGGCTAATGGTCTCTAGCTCCTCCCTTAAGTTCTCCTAATGTGACCCTTGGTTGAGACCTGGGCCCAACCTTCGAGCGCATCGGTATTTCACGTATCGAGGATTCATGACGTAGGCTATCTCCCTTCACCTGATATCCGAAATCACGATATTTCTTCACCACAGATCAACGGTCCCAAACCTTCGATGATATGATGGTCTAGATTACGTCAAGATTTCGCGTATCACAACTTCTGGGTAGTTGCTTCCTCCACACTCCCAATTCTCGAAATGACAAAGTTTTGGAGCGCTGCAAATCAACACTCACGTTCCTTTGGATATAACATATGCTATCCCTCCTTATTTTGCAAGGGTTGAAAGACTCTCGCGTTTATTCTCCTTGCAACTTCGTTGGATCTAACGATCCACGGGTGTCAGCATTTCTCCCTCTAATAGTTCCCACCGTCTTTTCAGGTCCTTGATACTTCCCGGCCAAATAACTCGACGTATTTCCTCCCGAGCTTGATTCCATGAGGTGACTACAAACCTCATCCTTCCTTCGAACTCTTTGNAACACTCATGTTCCTTTGGATATAACATATGCTATCCCTCCTTATTTTGCAAGGGTTGAAATACTCTCGCGTTTATTCTCCTTGCAACTTCGATGGATCTAACGATCCACGGGTGTCAGCATTTCTCCCTCTAATAGTTCCCACCGTCTTTTCAGGTCCTCGATACTTCCCGGCCAAATAAATCGACATATTTCCTCCCGAGCTTGATTCCACGAGGTGACTACAAACCTCATCCTTCCTTCGAACTCTTTGAAGTCTCTACCCCTCATGAGCTTGGTGCTTGCTGCAAACTCAAGGATTCTAGGGAATTCATGCATGCACTCCTTGCAGCCTTAACAAAAATCTTTGATTATATGATGTCTTCTCCCTCTGCTTAGTCCTTGCGACAGAAGTCCCTCAACCACTCACTCAGGTTGGAAAATTTTAAGACTTCAACCGGGCCTATGCACACTTTGCATGATTATGTGTTAAACTTGCACTTTTGTTGGTATAAGAATAACGGTATCCCTCCTAAGATTTCTGAGATGAAACTCAAAAATCTTGTCAACACACTCCTTGCGGACTTTGACTGCACTCCTTGTAGGAATTCTCAGGAAGAGAAACAATTGAAACTTACACTAACATTCACCATTTCATCTACTCATAACGAAATTCATTCATTTTTGAAACCTCAATAACAAAGAATTGTAAACAGTAACAATACTATGCATTTGGGTCAATTTTCCTCTGTCATATTCATTCAAAAATAAATGGTTGCAGCTAACATCAAAACAAAACGTAAAACTCAAAAAATTCCTACTAACTCGCAGCAACCTTATTTGGGTGTACAAGCCTCTATTTATCTCAGCGGGTCCTTAGGGTCCCCCCCGACTACTCATCTACCTCAAAAAATGAAAAAATCTCTAACTGCTACCTAAGTTCAGTTACATTCAAGACTTAGAATGAAACTTTCTGATTTCTCATGGTCATTCTATCTCCAAGCGTTTGATCTTTTGTTCTTCGTCAAATCCCCAAAGGATTCGCAGTTACTCCTAGTGTTTGATATTTTGAAATGATTCTCAAGAGATGAAATTTTCTGCCACGTGTGCTTGCTGACGACCCTGACAATGCTCCTACATTATACCCCCCCTGGAAAAAAATTCATGGACTCCTGTCCATGAGCTCTTGCACCAACTTTCCATGCTTCTGGATATCCACTTCATTTTCCCAACTGGCATCTTCTATTAGGCGTCCCTTCCACTTGACCAGATATTCAAAATAGGTCTTCCTCCTAGTCTTTTTTCCAATTCTTTGATCAACGATCTTCTCCATCTGTGGTTTTTCTATTATAGGCATTTGTTTCTCCCACTGAATCTTATCTTGATCTTCTGATCCTTCTATGTCATATTTCCTGTAAGGATACAGATCTAAAACATTGAATATGGGTGAAATGCCCACATCATCTGGAAGCTCAATCTCATAGGAATTTGCATCAAACTTCCTCAAGATCTTACATGGTCCTATCTTCTTCATTTTTAACTTGTGATGCGTTCCCATAGGGAACCTTTCTTTCTCGATATGTGTTAGAACCTGATCTCCCACCTCAAATTGAATTTCTCTGAGATGTTGATAACCTATGCGCTTGTACTCTTGGCTAGATTTATGTAATTGTCCTTTGATCTGGCTATAGAGGCTTTGCATTTCTACAGCAAAATCTTCTGCTCCAACGCTTCTGATCTCACTCTTTCCCAAGTCTCTCAACTTAGATACTCCCCTGGGTTTCATTCCATACAATATTTGGAATGGTCTCTTTCCAGTGCTTCTATTTGGAAAGTCGTTATATGAAAATTCTGCTTGTGGCAAAATTTGATCCCACTGGTTATGATGATCAGTGACCAAACTCCTCAACAAGTTTCCCAAATAAAATTTTACCACCTCAGTTTTCCCATCTGTTTGAGGTTGATAAGTTGAGATGAAGGACAAATCTATCCCCAAATTCTTCCACAATGTTCTCCAAAAGTGACCAATGAATTTTGTGTCTCTGTCCAAGACAATGCTTCTGGGTAGGCTGTGAAGTCTCACAACTTCCTTGAAAAATAGATTTGCAACATGTGTTACATCATTTGTCTTCTAGCATGGGATAACATGTGCCATATTTGAAAATCTATCTGCCACCACAAATATGGAATCAAATCCTCTTTGTGCTCTTGGTGGTCCCAACACAAAATCCATGCTTATCACATACCGAGGCCTCTTTGGTATTGCCAATGGTTGATACAATCTAGTGTTATGTCTTTTTCCTTTCGCATGTTGGCAGATTCTACATATGTTCACAAACTTTATCACTTATGTTCTGTTGATGGGCGAAAATGACTGTCCGTCAACTGGATTTAACTCGTTTGGTGTAACTCGTTCCGATGGGTTTAATGGATCCGTTAGCCAATCTAAAAGTCCTAAAAGAGACAAATAAAAGAAATGAAATATCTAACTAATTACTAATCACTATATATATATATATATATATATATATATATATATATAATGTAACTGTTGTAAATATATTTAAATAAAATATTTACTTATCTTACTTATGTACATGATATACAAACTACAATTTTTAATCTAAACTTATGAAAATCAATGGGAAAAATGACTGTTTCCAGGAAGCAGATAAAGAAAGCACATAAAAATGTTTTTTGTTTTTCCTTTATAAATCTAAATTAATATGAAAAAATACTATGAAACAGAAACATGTGGATAGTCAAAAGATGAACCATAGATTCGAGTTTCAGTGATAAGTAAATGACATAAAAATGTAAATGAGATAACATGTTAGTGAGTTAGTGATGTGTATCCAAGCATCTGCATGATTAGAAAACGTCCAACTACCACATCCAAGAGGGAAACCTGCACTGAACCTTAAGATTGTTCTAAATAAATCCAGAACAATGTGTTGGCAGTGTGGGTTTTAATGACTAAAGTGGAGACACCAACATAAACCTGTAATCTCATAGTTATACATGATCATTGTAAGATAAATATGAAAGTAACCTGTACATTTCATTTTTCAATTAAAATTGAAAGATAAATCCTATTGTCTTAACTGAAAATATGATCACAACATTTATATTTTGAGAAGAAAATTATAGATGGTATTTAATATAACAATCCTTCACATCACAGATCATTTAATCTAAAGATATAAGATCTATATATGTAGCAGTCTTAACAAAACATAATTGACAACATTAATAAGTAAGAGGCTAAAGCCAAAATGCATGAATGTTGTTTCAATAAGTTCTGAAATTAATCGTCCATCTTTTTCTCTCAACCAAGATGTCCTCTATTACGAAATATGATGTATTTAAAGAGTTCAGGTAAGCTAATCATCCTATATTCTATGATAGGATCATATCTCAAAAGGATCTCAAAGTTACAAAAATAGAAGGTCTAAAAAGCCACTCAATATCAAACTGTATCTTCAAAATTACACAAGTTTTGTTTTGATTTACAGAATAAGACAAAAGAGGTGACTAATCAACTAAGTCCAGAAATGCTCCATCTTATGGGATCACCACAATATACATCCTATCTTGAAAGAAAACAAAATAAAATATTAGATGTTTATTTAACTAACATTTTCCAAATTTTATATGAAAATTGACTTGGCTACAAAATCTCTCGATTCTGTAGCCAGTCTTATTATTGACAACATAAATATAAATCACTCTATATTAAGTATAAAAATAAAAATAAAAGCGCAAATCAAATAAAAAACAATCTTACCATTCAACTGAAAATCAAATTCGATTCACAAAAATTCAGAGTTGATCACAGCCTCGATACTATTGACGTTTTTTATTATGATATTGCCAGTCCTTTTCAAGCATTTTCCTTGCCTTTGTGCATTGATCTTGAGATTGTGGTTTTCAATTGTCAATGACCAGTTTTGAGTTGTAAGAGCCTTGATATTTTCTTGAAGGACGAGGATGTCTGTGTAATACAGAACTATCTAATGTAAACACACTTCACAAATTATAGTAGGGGAAAATGGTTGAGGAAGTGCATGATTGTGTCTTAAAACACTACCACTATCCATTGTCAGATTTTGATCGAATTAAATTCCTGGAAAATCCTTGTTGTGATTCAGACACGGTGGTAATTTATTGACATAATCAAAAGCTTGACCAAGATCTGGTTTAGAGTGATTTGGGTCTTCAGCTGCCAGGAATTTTTCAATATCAAAATCAGATCTCTCATGGACCTCGCTTGATTCGATCGAGCTCACATGAGCTTTTGATCTATTACATAGGCTCCTCGAAATTAGTCTCCCAACCCTCTTGTTATTAAACCCTCGCATGTCTCAATTTTTCTTCAACTGTTTTGAAGGGTTTCCACTGGTGGATCTGATGTTAAGGTTAGGGTCGATGACTTGTTCACACTCAAGAATTTTAACAATCTTGGAGCCGATGTCCTGCTGTTCACACACAGACTAATCGGACGTAGCCCTTTCACAAGGGTTTTCACACAATAAAAATGGCCTATCACTGGAGGGAAAAAGAGACTTCTCTAGCAAAGGTTTATCAACCATTGCAGTCTCTACAGGGTTTACTGTAGCAAAGCCATTGTGAGTCATGAAAGCATCCCAATCCTCATTAAGTAGTTTCAGATGATGGACTATCAACAACTTAATCAATCCATGATGAAATAAGATGGAATCTAATTTCTGCCTTTTATATATCTTTGACATCTTATATAAACTTCTTAATAAGTAAAAAGGCATGTTTAACTGGAAAACAATAAAATGCATTAGCAGTCTTATGTGATAAAGTAAGACGAGGCCATAGCAACCTTCACAAGTAACAAATTGCCTTAACAATGCCAACATATGGTTCCATCTACTTTTCAATAGAGAGAGTGGCATACCTTTGTCATATCATTGAATTTTCCGAGAGGTGACGAATAGACTCCATGGTACCTCTTCCAACTTTGAATTTTTAAACCATTTTTGGCTAGTGAGGGGGAGGCCCGTTGCGTTGCTCAAAAATTCCTTAGTGATTTCCAATTGAATATCACCCACTTTGGCTCTGCATCCATCGAATGTGAGGGAAAACTCTTGGGCTGATTGTAAGTTATAACCCTGGAATTTCTTGAGAAACACAACCCAACCCTAACTTTTAAGGTCTTCACTTGCGTCATCACACAGAATCAAAGTTTGGGAGCCATTCGGCTCAACACGGACGACATGGGCCATAAAGGTTTGGACAAGTAGTCACAAAGGCGACCATAACTCACTATGAGCATAAGGGATAGCAAAAATAGAGGAAGGCTAGAGCAAGTAACAAAGGAATAAAACCCACAATTACCCTAGCATGACCAAAATGAGAGCATAAGGAGTTWCAAGCCACGAAAATCAAGAGTTTCGGGTAATGAATGCCCTGAGTACAGAGAAAAACCCAAGACTCTAGTTTGTAATGATGGATCTATTGAKTCAAACTGCCACTTCAAACAAAGTACAGGGTACAACTGAGTTGTGTTTGAATCTCATCATATGCAATGGGTACCTTGATTTTCCAAGGTTAGGAGAGGATGCAATCCAAAAATCAAAATACCAATCAAAATATTTAAAATCGAAAATGATCTACCAAGAACGTTAAATGAAGAAGTTTATCATCTTAATTCCAATCTATTMTTGATGTATTTACAAAGTACTCAAGATATAGCTTATAAAATAGGAACAATCAAAACATTTTTTTTATAACCAAATAGTCACCTTCAAATAGCAATATTTACATGATGAAGCATAGGCAGCTACATGAATTGTTATTTTTCACTTTAAAAGGAAAAATTCATGTAGGACTGCCAACATGTTCTCATACCTAGCCAATAGTATGAACTTCTCAACTRTGCAAATTTTTTATCATGGCCGAAATGTCCATCCAATCCTCCATTATGCTTCTCCTTCAAAAGGTTTTCCCTCATTGAACATTTTGGTATGCATAATTGATTTCCCTTAAACAACAATCCCTATTGAATAATATACTCTGCCCACTAGCTTCTATCTCTCAGCACAGGTCTCACACATGCTTCGTATGCTTCCTTGAAATCTGAGTCATCATTGTACATTTCCTTAAGGTGTTCAAACCCCAAGGTCTTCACCTGAAATTCCTGCAGAATCAAACATCTCCTACTCAATGAATCAACAACTTTGCTAGCATTCCCAACAATATGTTTTATGACAAAAGTAAAATTCTGCATAAACTCAATCCACTTTGCATGCTTGTGATTCAATTTTTCATGTCTGGTTATGAATTGTAAATCTTTTTTATCGCTATACAATACAAATTCTTGTGGGACAAGATAATGTCTCCATTTCTTCAGAGCTTGAATTATTRCATAAAACTCCTAGTCATACGTGGAGTATTTTCTCTTGGTCTCATTCAAATTCTCACTAAAATATGCAATAGGTCAATTATCCTGACTCAAAACTGCTCCTATTGCAACTCCACTTGCATCACACCTCACCTGAAATGTCTTTTCAAAATTMGGCAAGACCATAATTAGTTGTTTTGTGATTTTCTCCTTCAGTATATTGAATCTCTTTTCGGCCTCCTTTGTCCATTTAAAATACTTGTGCTTCTTCTTCATTGTATCCATCATTGGTGCACAAATTTCACTGAAGTCTCTGATGAAATTCCTATAGAAACTTGATAATACATGGAAGCTCCTTACCTCAAACATACTCCTTGGTGACGACCATTATTTGATCGCTTTCACCTTCTCTTGATCCATTTTTAGTTCATTTGAAGAGATTAGAAAACCCAAGTAAATGAGCTCTGTCTTCATAAAATATGAATTCTTTAGATTTATCAGTAGCTTCTCCTACTGTATTATCTGCATCACTAGTGTTAGGGGTCTCAAATTCTCCTCTTTAGTCCTACTAAATATCTGCATATCATCCATATATACAACCACAAACTTGTCAATGAAATCTTTCAGTATTTCATTCATCAACCTCATAAAAGTACTTGGGTCATTTGTAAGACAAATGGAATAACAAGCCACTTGTACAAACCTTCATTTGTCT
>JASDQU010504437.1:66172-109236 GCA_032191745.1 Picea mariana | reverse complement strand
TTTACATTAAATCATCACCATCAACCAATCATCACATAGAACCTGATAATGCTTCTTGAGACTTCTTCAATTTCTGCAATTCTTCAATTCTTGGAGTACTATGATCCGGTAGATAATATTACTCAATGTATTATTTGAAACTCCTCCAATTTTCACTCCTTGAATCCTCCCAAAAAGAGGTTATAGAAAGAATGGTAGACTTTATTCAATTCTGGTATGTTCAGAAGACCCAACTTGTAAAGCATGCCCCGTGCTCAATATTTAACATCTAATTCTAAAACTCACACAAAAGAAACTAAAGTCCGTAATATTTTCAATGGAAGTGGTCCCACTTCATTTGGATTTTGTATGAAGAAGTTATGATCGTTTTACCCGGAACACCTGTTTATTGACTAGCTTCAGGACTGGTCACAAACCCTATCTTCCACAGAGTGTATCTCCATAATTGTAGAGAATCAAGAGATGAAATTTTTACCAGAGGTACCTTGATATGTATTCTCAATACCATAGTGATTTCACCATCTGAATAATTCTAGAAAAAAAGTTATAGCAAAAATGGTAAGATGACCTGAAAATAACATACCTTAGAACACATCACCAAAAGACTTCATCTTCACTTGAAATCCGGCCTTCTTTTACTTCTTATTCCCTATGAAATTCGAATTGTATCAAATGAATGTATAATGATGTTTATTTATACCATTTATGTCACTTCCTTTTAACATTAGGGACGACTTGACACTTTCTTATTTTGTAATTCTTTTCTGTAATTATCTTCAGGGCCTACATGTACAATTCACTTTGTCATCTTCAAAAATTCATTTCTCCTCAACCATGAGAATCCACATGACATGCCACATACCACCGGAAACAACATGATGTATACCATCCATCCATGGGTGTTGTATCTGCATGTGCATTTTCCTTCATGTCCAAATACCTTCGTCAGTCTTGCAGTCCAAAATCCATGACTAGGGTTGACATCAATGACAACAACCAATCTTCCAACAAAGGAGGATACAACCCCCTAGTTTATCAGGCTACAACCTGAGGGAATATTCAACTCTCCAATTCTCTGTCTACAACCCTCTATGTTCTCTCGCTACAACCAGAAGGTGGCTACAAGCACCTATCCTTGCCTCGTCCAACCGCCCTGACGTATAAGTATAATGATGGAACCACTATCACACTATCACTGTGAAATATACTTTTGCAAACCTTCACCAAACAACTTGTATCAATAACCCGAACCATGCATCAACCATGCATCAACCTGTACCTCAACCTGTAATCAATCTGTACCATAAACAAGTGCATCAACCATGCACCAACCTGTACCTAAACCTCAACCAAAATCCCTTATCAATTTCATCATCCAAATATGATTTGTCACTCTGTAATAGAACTGGTGTATATGATCACATATTAACAAACATTTCTTAACTTTAACAACAAGAGACTAGCATTTTCATCAAACTTTAATTTAGTTTCCCATGATTAATTTTGGATTAGTCAAAAACCCTAACTTGCAATAATCATAACTATGTACCTGTAATGAATAAAGATACAAAAATGGTACACAATGTTCTTTACTATCTTTCATGAAATTCCTCCAGACTTCACTACTTGGCACCTCTCATAAAAGGAGTTATAGAAAAAATTACATACCTTGTTGGATTTTGGCTTATTCTAGAGAGTGAAATTGTATAGTGTGCCCCGCACATAATATTTGTTGTCTGGATCTAAAAATTGTACAAAGAATACTACAAACTGTACTCTAACCAACACATTTGGTCTTACTGAATTGGGATCTATTATGAAGAAGTTATGACGTTTTTACCCGAAACACATGTTTTAGACTAGTTTCAGAGCTAGTCACAAACCCTATTTTCCATGGAGTGTAACTCCAAAAATACAATGACCCACAAGATCAAATTTGTACCATAGCTACTTGGATATGTTTCCTCAATGGCCTCCCAATTTCACGGTTTGAATCATTTTGGAAAAAAAATTATTGCGAAAATGGTGAGATGACCTGTAAATAACATACCTTAGAAAACATCATCAAAATAATTTATCTTCCCTTGAATTTTGGCCTTCTTTACTTCACCTTCCCTATGAAATTTATCTTAGATATCCTTTGGTTACCTTAGTCACCCGTAGATATTCAATATGCTCAATTATAATTAAAATGAGAGAGCCTTGCCTCTTATTTATACTCTCCAAGTAGCTTCCTTACAAGCATCTTCTAGGCCACTTTGTCCACATAGCCACTTTGTCCACATAGTCACCTATGTCCAACTTTGCCCAAATTTCCACTTGTCCATGTATCCAATATCCACTTGACCACTTAACCCATTTTCCTCATTTTAGGGTTAACCTTCTTATAATCACTTTCCATAGTTAGAAAGTTCTCCATTTACTTTATTATTTAAATAATCCTCCTTGACTTTGTCACTTCACTTTATTATTTAAATAATCCTCTTTGACTTTGTCACTTCACTTTATTATTTAAATAATCCTCTGCGACTTTGTCACTTCACTTTATTATTTAAATAATCCTATGTGACTTTGTCACTTCACTTTATTATTTAAATAATCTTCTTTGACTTTGTCACTTCACTTTAGTATTTAAATAATCCTCTTTGACTTTGTCACTTCACTTTAGTATTTAAATAATCCTCTTTGACTTTGTCACTTCACTTTATTATTTAAATAATTTATTCTTTTCAAGCACTTTGACTTCTTTGACCTTTTTGGATTTCAAGCCAATCATATGAGGGTCCTTCAACTTCGTAAGGATATAACTCTCAAACCGTGAGGAGTTATGTGATGTTCCACATACCACCAGAAATGGCATGTGATGCAGGAGCATCGCAAGAATGCAAAAGAGGGAGACAACAAAATATGCACCAACACACATTTTGAAGACGTTTTGAATTTTGAAAGATGGAACATTAATGTAATATTTGGAAAGATATATTTTCTTTTACGGTTTGGATATTGCAACGCATATCTTGAGCATTTTTTCTCATCTGTCAGTTGGAGACATTTAATGTAATAAATGTAAAGTAGTTGTAGTATTTAATTTCGATAAGATAGCTTAGAGTGTAAGAGGGAAAACTCTAGAAATATCCCTCGTATGTATTGTATTATATCATTTAGATTTGTAAGAGTAGAAGCTTAGAAGCAAGAGACCAAGAGAGAGTAGAGAAGAACAAAGATTGTAGAAGTTGTATGAGCAGATAGTTGTTGTTATTGATTCCATGTATAGAAGCACATGAGTTAATATAAGAATGCTTGACTCAATTTCATGGTGTTTCATGGTTACTATTTGTATCTATTGAATGCTATGTTTATAGTTTTCTTATATACTTTGTTATGCATTTTGTTTCAATGCTATGTATGCTCATGATTTCGTGTTGAATGTATGAATACTGTGAGAAGGGAAGTATAAGTTTCAATTTCTACTCATCCTGGGAATTCCTTCAAGGAGTGCAGTGGAAGTCCACAAGGAGTGCATTGACAAGAGTCTGAGTTTTACCTCAAAAAAAATCAGGAGAGATAGAGTTGTTCTTATACCAACATAAGTGAAAGTATAGAACAAATACGTGCCAGGAGTGTGCAGGGTTGAAGGTGTTTATAACCATAGGTTATTGTGAATTCTGAAAGAAGTGCGTGCAAGAATTCCTTAGAATCCTTGAGTTTGCAGCTTAAATCAAGCTCAAGAAGGATAGAGACTTCAAATAGTTTGAAGTAAATACTAGGGTCTAAGTCACCTCACAGAAGTTAAGCTCAAAAGACTTGACGCCAAGTTCTTTGACTAGGAGTCATTGAAAGCCTGAACAGACAATGGAATTTCTCAGAGGGAGAAATAGCAAAATTTTGTGAACCGTTGGATCTAGCAGATCAGTGGAGAGGTTAGGATCAARAGTCCTTTAACATCGCAAGCTCAAGAGGGATAATAGCCGTCAGATTTAGGGATGATTTTAAGGATGGAAATTTGTTTTAAAGTGTAGAAACCTTGGCGAATCTTACTAATCCTTCATATGCCAACTATAAATGTTTGGCGATATTTTTGTAAAAATATTCAAATTTATAAGGATTTTATATAGTTTTTATAAAATTTTGGCGATTTTTAAGGTAAAATAATTTTATTCTATAGAATTTGGGCGAATTATTTTTAAAATAGCGAATCTCGTTTTTGGAACAACCATGGAAAATTAGCCCATGAGTGAAATTTAGCCCCTAAAATCATCCATGGTCAGATTGGGATCAACGAGAGTCATTTATCTAGAGATTTAAAGTTTCGGTAGTTAGGAAATCAGGAGTGTGAAGGAACCACTGTCTGGAAGTCATGACATGAGAAATCCTGACACGATCTGGATTGTTGATATTGGGAAGAGTATGGAACATTGATCTATGGAAAAGTAATATCACAATTTCGTCTATCAAGTGAAGGGAGATAAGTCACATCGCAATTCCCTGATACGAAAAATCTTGACGTGCTCGGAGGTTGGGCCCCAGGTCACAGTTGAGGGTCGTATCGAAGGAGAGATAAGGGAGGAGCTAAGGACTGTTAGCCCATTTTGGGACTTTGAGACTTGGAGGAGTCGAGGTGTCTTGTAACTCAAACCCCCAATACATAAAATAGTAATGCAACCTTTGGGGATGAGGTCTTGGTCACGCTGGTGGTCACGAGGGGTGGAGGTTCACTCCTAGAACTTGTTTGCGTGGGTGTAACCCCTAAGAAGGACCTGTGGTTGTATGATTTTGGATATTCCAGTAGGGATCAAAGAGCCATTTTGGATCAAGGGTGTTGAACATCCATAGGCTGGGAGTTTAGTGGACCCTGTTGAGGTAGGGGTCTGTGTCAGGTGGTATCAGAGTAGACAACTTTTATTTTTTATAGAGGAGAGAAAGAGGACAGTTGTGAATTGAATTCTATGTAGATAGATTGAAACAATGTCGTCGAGAAGGCATAAAGAAATAATTTTACCTAATCCATCTGTGGAAAGGGAAATGAGATAACTTCTTGTTCGATTAGATGCTATGGAGACAACACAAAAATGAGCTACTAATACTGTAGATGTCAGTGAAGTTGAAAGAGAAAATGAGGTTGGAGCAGAAGAAGAAGTTGTAGCTGAAGATGCTGCAGAAGAACGTCTATTCAAAGTTCTTGCAAGAATAGGTTCTAGAGAAAATATGGATATTCCAATGTATGAAGGCAACTTAGATGTTGAAGATCTACTAGATTGGCTTAGAGATCTAGATAAATACTTCGATTATGAAGACATTGAGGAAGATAAGAAGGTCAAACATGTTGTCACTAGATTGAAGGGGCATAAATCACTGTGGTGGGATGAACTGCATGCTGATAGGAATTACAAAGGCAAAAAAAAAAGCAAAATATAAAATCCAAATTCATACCCAGAGATTACCAAATTAATTTGTTTCAAAGAATGCAGAATTTGAGACAGAAAGGGATGACAATGAAGGAATACACTGAGGAATTTTACCGACTTAACATCAGAGCAGGTCATTGTGAGAGTGATGATGAAAAATTCATCAGATACATGAATGGATTGAGGTATGACATTTAGGATGAGATGATCATGGTGACAATCAAAAATGTGGAAGATGCTTATCAGATTTCTCTGAAAGCAGAAGAAAAATAGGCTCAAAAGCAAGGTCAAAGGGGTAGAGGTATAAGTCGGAGTAGAGGAAAATAATTCACCCAAGAAAGAGTACATAAGCACAAGGATGAAGAAAATAAGCCTCATAATTACCCAGAAAGGGGAGGAAGTTCACAAGGAAGACAATATGCTGATAGGAACACTTTTCTGCGAGCAAGAGGAAGAGGAAGAGGCAAAGGAGGCGAAATAAAGTGTTTTTTCTATGGAAATATTGGACACAAATCTTTGGAATGTCCCGATAGAAAAATATATGGAGGAGGAGAAGATCACATTTCAAAATCCCAGAGGTGAAATGTTGAGGCATGAGATGCAGAAGGTGGAAGATCCTTAATGATGAGGAAAATTCTCTTGAAGCCATAGAAAGAGATAGAAAATCCAGTCCAAAGGAACAATTTATTTACAACTGCTTTCAAGACCAAGGATAGGATATGCAAGGTGATAGTTGACAGTGGAAGCATAAATAATCTAGTATCCACAAAGATGGTGGAGAAGTTGGAATTGGAGAAAGTTTCACATACAAGCCCATATAAAGTTTTGTGGCTTCAAAAAGGACATCAAGTAACAATCACTAAATAGTGTTTAGTTGAATTTAAGATAGGGGGATATAGATATGAGATTTTATGTGATGTTATTCCCATGGATGTCTATCATATTTTGTTGGGGAGGCCATGGAAATATGACAGAAATGTTATTCATGATGGAAGAAAGAACACTTATACCTTGGAGAAGAATGGTAGAATGCATATGTTGTTTCCAATTGAAAAGAAGAAGGTTAAAGAAGAGACAGTAAATATTATACTTCTCATGAGTGGGAAGGAACATCTTGAGGAAGTTAAGAAAGATGAATAAATGCAGTTTGTTGTGGTAAGAAAACCTAGAGTCATCCTGACAAATACTTCAATAGATTATCTACCTGAGGAAATTCGGGAACTGCTGGAGAATTTCGTTGATATAGTGTTGGATGATTTTCCTTGTTCGTTGACACCCATCAAAAGTATTATCCATCACTTTGACCTTATACCAGGAGATATTTTTCCAAACAAAGCTGCATATAGACTAATGTTGTAGGAGAATAAGAGGTCACGAAGCAAGTTCAGGATTTGATGGAAAAAGGGTTGATTAGGGAAATCTTGAGTCCATGCATTGTACCAATAGTGTTAAGTCCGAAGAAGGATGGTGTATGGAGAATGTGTATAGACTCGAGAGCTATAAATAAATCACCATCAGGTAATGGATTTCCTTTACCCAGGATGGATGACTTGATGGATTGCTTGAGTGGGGCAAAGTTTTTTTCGAAAATTGATTTGAAAAGCGGATATCATCAGATTATAATGAGGGAAGGTGATGAATGTAAGACAACATTCAAGACGAATGAAGGATTATATGAATGGATTTTCATGATGTTTGGTTTGAAGAATGTGCCAAGTACTTTCATGATATTGATGAACGAAGTCTTGAAATATTTCATTGGTAATTTTGTAATTGTGTATCTTGATGATATATTGATCTTCAGTAAGACTGAGGAAGAACATTTGAGACACTTAGCTCTAGTGATGGGGAGGTTGCAGCAAGAGAAGTTGTTGATAAATCTGAAGAATTCCTCTTTTATCAAGACAAAACTCATTTATTTGGGTTTTGTGACCTCTTCGAATGAGTTGAAGATGGATCCTGAGAAGGTAAAAGTGATCAAAGAATGGTCGTCACTGAGGAATATCTTTGAAGTCAGAAGCTTCCATGGACTAGTTAGGTTTTACAGGAAGTTCATCATAAATTTTAGTGGAATTTTTGCACCAATGATGGACACAATCAAGAAAAATTTAAATATTTTCATTGGATAGAGGAAACAGAGAAAAGTTTCAAATTATTAAAGGAGAAGATAACTAAATAACCAGTTCTGGTTCTGCCAGATCTCAGTAAAACATTTCAAGTGAGATGTGATGCAAGCGGATTTGCAATTGGAGGAGTCTTAATTCAAGACAATAGACTGGTTACATACTTCAGTGAGAAGTTGAATGATGCCAAAAGGAATTATTCCACTTATGATAAAGAATTTTACGCAATCATCCAAACATTGAATAAATGGAGGCACTACTTGGTTCCAAAAGAGTTTGTTTTGTATAGCAATAATCATGTTTTACAATTTATAACCAGACAAGAGAAATTGAACCAAAAACATGAAAAATGGGTTGAATTTATATAAAAATTTACTTTTTTTATAAAGCACATCTATGGGAACGCTAATAAGGTTTTTGATGCATTAAGCAAGAAATGTTTGATTTTGTAGGAGTTTTGTGTGAAGACCTTAGGTTTTGATAGCCTTAAGGAAATGTACAAAAAAGATTCAGATTTAAAGGATGCTTATGAAGCATGTGAGAATCATGTTCTGAGATATAGGAGCCAATGGATTGAATATTTAATTCATGATGGATTACTATTCAAAGGAAATCAGTTGTGTATCTTGAAAATTTTGATGAGAGAAAACCTTTTGAAAGAAAAACATAGTGGGGGATTGGCTGGACATTTTAGCCATGACAAAACATTTTCGCAATTACACAATTTATATTATTGGCCAAGTATGAGGAAAAATGTCAAGAAATTTGTCAACAATTGTAGAATTTACCAGCACTCAAAAGGGAAAAGACTAAATACAGGGTTGTACCAACCATTGAAAGTACCAGATAGGTTGTGGGACATGGTAAGCATGGATTTTGTGTTAGGAATGCCAATGAAACATAGAGGTTGTGATTACATATTCATGGTAGTCGACAGATTCTCAAAAATGACACATTTCATTCCTTTTCAGAAAACCAGTGATGCAACACACATTGCAAATATGTTTTTCAAAGAAGTTGTTCGACTTCATGGTTTACACAAGAGTATTGTTTCAGACAAGGATACCAAATTTTTTGGTCATTTCTGGAGAACACTATGGAAGAAGCTGGGGAAAAAATTATCTTTTATCTCATCATATCACCCTCAGACGGATGGACAGACTAAGGTAGTAAATCGAAGTTTGGGAGACTTATTGAGGATTTTAGTAGCTGAACATCATAGTCAGTGGGATCAGATTCTGCCACAAGAGGAATTTTCATATAATGATTCACCTAACATGAGCATAGGGTAGAGCCCATTCTAGATAATGTATGGAATACAACCAAGGGAGTATATGAATTGAGAAACATAGAGCAGAATGATTTCAGAAGTGCCGAAGCGAAAGATTTTGTAGCAGAGATGCAAGAGCTCCACAAGAAAATTAAAGAGTGGTTGTAATATTCTAACCAAGAATACAAACACAGAGGAGATCAACACATAAGAGAACTTTAGTTCGAAGTAGGAGATTTGTTCTTAGCACACCTAAGAAAAGAAATATTCTCAAGGGGAACATATAATAAACTGAAGATGAAAAATATAGGGTCGTATAAAATCATAAGGAAATTTGAGGCAAATGCTAATGAGATAGAATTTCCAGATGGTGTGGGCATATCACCCATATTCAACATAGAGAATTTCCAGATGGTGTGGGCATATCACCCATATTCAACGTATCATATATGTGAGCAGGAGGAAAAGAGAGCCAGAAGGAAATTCAGTGGGTTAAACAGATGCCTGTAGCTGAAAAGCCATAGATGGAAAATATCATTGATCAAAGAGTTGGTAAGAAGACCCAAAGGAAGACATATTTTGAATATTTGGTGAAATGGAAAGGACACCCGATTGAATATGCCAGTTGGGAAAACAAAGAGGATATCTAGAAACATGGACAAATGATGCAGGAGCTCATGAACAAGAGTCCATGAATTTTTCAGCCAGAGGAGTATGATATGAACCAACACACATTTTGAAGACATTTTGAATTTTGAAACATGGAACATTAATGTAATAATAGGAAAGATATATTTTCTTTTATGGTTTGGATATTGTAACGCAGATCTTGAGAATTTTCTCTCATCTATTGATTGGAGAAATTTAATGTAATAAATGTAAAGTAGTTGTAGTCTTTAATTTCGATAATATAACTTAGAGTGTAGGAAAGAAAACTCTGTAAATATCCTTCATATGTATTGTATTATATCATTCATATTTGTAAGAGAAGAAGCTTATAATCAAGAGAGCAAGAGAGAGTAGAGAAGAACAGAGATTGTAGAAGTTGTATGAGCAGAGAGGTTACAGTTTTCTTATATACTTTGTTATGCATTTTGTTTCAATGTTATGTATGTTCGTGGTTCCATGTTGAATGTATGAAGTTTGTGAGAAGGGAAGTATAAGTTTCAATTTCTACTCGTCTTGAGAATTCCTTCAAGGAGTGCAGTGGAAGTCTGGAAGGAGTGTGTTGATGAGAGTCTGAGTTTTACCTTAGAAAATTTCAGTATATCTAGATTTGTTCTTACACCAACAAAAGTGCAAGTATAGCACAAATCTGTGCCAGTAAAGGTGTTTATAACTAAAGGTTATTGTGAATTCTGCAAGAAGTGCATGCGAGAATTCCTTAGAATCCTTGAGTTTGCAGTAGAAATCAAGATCAAGAAGGATAGAGACTTAAAATAGTTTTAAGTAAAGACGAGGGTTGAGGTCACCTCACAGAAGTTAATCTCATAATATTTGACACCAAGTTCTTTGAATGGGAGTCATTGAAACCCTGAACGGATGGTGGAATTTCTCGGAGGGAGAAATATCGAAATTCTGGGAATCATTGGATCTAGAAGATCAACGAAGAGGTTAGGCACAATATTCCTTTAACATCACAAGATCAAGAGGGATAGAATCCATTAGATTGGGATCAATGAGAGTCGTTTATCTAGAGCTTTAAATTTTTGGCAGTTCAGAAATCGAGAGTGTGAGGGAACCACTTCCTGGAAGTTGCGACAAGAAAAATCCCAACATGATATGGATCGTTGATCTCAAGAAGAGTCTGGACCGTCGATATGTGGCAAAGGAATATGGCTATCAGGCAAGGGGATATAAGTCACATCGTAATTCCCTGATACACGAAATCTTGATGCGCTCGAACGTTGGGCCCCAGGTCATAGTTGAGGGTCACATCAGAGGATATATAAGGGAGGAGCTAAGGACCATTAGCCCATTTCAGGACTTCTAGACTTGGAGGAGTCACAGTGTCTTGTAACTCAAACCCCCAATATGCTAAATAGCAATGTACCCTTTGGGGTTGAGGTCATGGTCGTGCTGGTGGTCACAAGGGGTGGAGGTTCATGCCTAGCACTTGTTTATGTGGGTGTAGCCCCTAAGAAGGACCTGTAATTGTATGCCTTTGGAGATTCCAGCAGGGATCAGAGAGCCATTTTGGCTCAAGGGTGTTGAATATCCATAGGTCGGGAGGTCAGTGGACCCTATTGAGGTAGGGGTCTACGTCAGCATGACATGTACTATCCATATAGAATAATAATACCTACAAATGTATCAAAAATCATACCATTATACATCAAACAAACTTGGATCCATTACCCAAACCTCTGTGCTACCAGAATTCACTATCGGACTTTCTTCAAGGGTTGACATCAATGAAAACCAATCCAATTAATCAACAATCTCCCCCTTTGGCATTGATGGCAACACTCTAATAAAATATTGAAATCATATCACTCATGCTCCCCCTAGAACCATGCCTGCATATCTGTAACCAATGCTCCCCCTGGAACCATGCCTCTATCCTCAACATTTGATAAATCTCTCCCCCCTTTTCATCAATGGAAGAGGTATTTTTCCATTCAGGGTTGCTCCCCCTAACTGACTTGTCTGATCTCCCAACCTGAACTATCCTCTTTATGGTGCTTCCTCTTATACATCTAAGACATATAAGATAAGAATTCAAAAGAATTCATTTTGGAGTAGAAATAACTCCGAGTCTCTGGTGAAGATACTCAAAGGCTTCACGTGGAAGCGGTATTGTAAAGATTTCTGCCACTTGTTCTTTTGTGCCCACATATTCAACTCTGATGTTCTTTTCTGCAACATGTTCCTATAGAAAGTGATACTTGATTGGAATGTGATTCATCTTGGATTACATCATCGGGTTCTTTGAGATACTCATGGTACTTGTATTATCACAATAGATTGGAATGGGCTCATCATACTCAATCTATATATCTTTCAAAGTTTGTTTCATCCATAGAACATCTGTACAACATGTTGTTGTTTCAATATACTATGCCTCAACTATAGATAAAGATATTGATGATTGTTTCTTTCTTATCCATGATACTAAAAAATCACCCAAGTAGAATGTTTCTCCACTGGTGCTTCGTCAGTCATCAATGCAACCTGCCCAATCTACATCTGTGTAGGAAATAAGTGATAGATCCTTTCTTTTTGGATACCATAATTCAAACTCTTATGTTCCTTTGATATATCTGAAAATCCTCTTCACTGCTAATACATGTGATTCCTTTGGTGTTGCTTGAAATCGTGCCACATGTCCAACTGTCTGCATTACATTTGGTCTGGATGTTGTCACATATAGTAGGGTACCAATCTTTGACATGTATTTCCTCTGATCTGTAGACTTTGAATCATCATCCTTTCTCAACTTCCAACTAGTTTGCATGGGAGTGATAATTGGTTTGCAATCTTCCATTCTAAACCTCTTTATCATTTCTCTGATATACTTGGTTTGAGAAATAAAAATTCTTTGGTTTCTTTGACGTATCTGAAGACCTAGCAAGAAGGATAGTTCTCCAAGAAATGACATTTCAAATTCATTATGCATGTCCTTTGCAAATTTCTAGCTTAACATGTCATCGATATTTCCAAAAATAATATCATCAATATAAACTTCAATTGATAAAACATTATATTGAGTTACCTTGATGTAGAGGTTGTTGTCTGCACTTCCTTTTCTGAACCCTGGATGATGTAAATATTTATCCAGTCTAGATTATCATGCTCTGGGAGCCTGTTTTAGACCATACAAGGCCTTCATTAATTTACACACATAATCTGCATTCTCTGACAACTGAAATCCTCCTGGTTGTTCAATGTAGACTTCTTCTTCAAGTTCCCCATTCAGAAAAGATGATTTTACGTCCATCTGATACACTTTAATATTTTTGGAGCATCCATAAGATAAAACAAATCTGATTGCTTCCAATCTGGCAACTGAGGAAAATGTTTCTTCAAACTCGATTCCTTCAACCTCTGCATATCCTTTGCATACCAATCTAGATTTGTTCCTTGTAACCTGTCCATGTTCATTCAATTTATTCTTGTATACCCACTTTGTGCTAATCACATTCTTATCCTTTGGTCTTGGAACCAATTCCCAAGGGTCATTTTTCTCTATTTGATCCAACTCTTCATCCATGGCCTTAATCCAAAATTCATCCTTGATGGCTAATGGGTGTTATATATACACTAAAACACACTAAAAACCCTCAATTAAATTGTCAACCTGGGGTAAGTAAACTTAGAGTTGTAGCAAAATATGTGCCAAAGGTAGAAGGGTTGGTAGTAGTATAGTCTAACTAAGGAAGTGGCTATCTAAGGGCTAATCTATTAAAGAAATCATATCTAATGAGAAAAACCTACTATGAAAATTGAAACTATGTAACCTAAGTAATTTTGGGCTAAGGATCGATGGATAGTTCTAAGAAGACAACTAAAAACCCTATGTAAAGCAAACTAGTTCATAACAATGAGGAAAATCAACTATTAAGCATAACAGATAAGCAAATAACAAAAGAAAACTACTTTAACTTGCCAACCTACATTCAATGAGAAACTATCCTATGAAAGCAAGTAAATAAACAAACAAGAAACTATTCTACTAAAGAAAATAAACAAGTAAGCAAAGACAACTAACTAACCTATTAAAGAAAGTAAACAAATAAAACTAACTAACCTATTAAAGCAAGTAAGTAAAGACAACTAACTAACCTATTAAAGCAAGTAAGTAAAGACAATCAACTAACCTAAGATAACTTCTACTACAAGTAATCAAATTAAAATTTCTCATTGTAACAACTATCTAACCTAAGAGGCAAGTGGAATAAATTCTTAATTCAAGACTATTTCTAATTCATGAAAGGAAATCTATTTAATTGAAAGCAAGAAGAACTAGCAACTAGTCTTGAACCTGTGATAAGAAAACTATTATCTAGTTTATAAAAGCAAAGACTATCTATCCTACAAAAGCAATTAAACTATCTTTTGAAACTATGCAAGAAAGAAATTATCTCTTCTGATCTACAAAAGAAAGAAATTATCTTTTCTGATCTATGAAAACATGAAACTATTATTTTAACCTATGACAATTCAAATATAATGTTGGTGGTTGTGTGAATGTCTTCGGTGTCGGATAATATCTCGATGGCACTTGACAACAAAGGATAATTCAAGTGGTATAATCTCAACACTGATCTCAATAGAAAAGTGAAAGGTATGGATTAAGCAATCCAATGAAAATTTAGCCATGACAAAAACAATCGGCAATTACCCTCCATATTTATTAACCATCAACAATATAACGAGATCATCATTGTACTTCTATACTATGGAAGAAAAAATAGATTCAACCATTAACTAAGAAACATAATTGCAATTTAGTTCTAGAAAGGAAATTACATAAAATGAAAATTATGATATATCTATTCTAACAATTCAAACTGTAATAAGAAAATACTTAAGAACATAAATTAAGACATGACATTAAAAAGTAAACTACCAAATGTATTAACCAACAACTAAGAAAGATCTATATAAAACTGAAATAAGCAATCTATCATTAAAAGCTGAAATTAACTCTATCCATCCATCAAATCCTTGTCAAAGAAAACCCAAATTAAAACTATGTTCTATTCTATTTAAAACTCTATTTAAAACTTGATTTTAAAATCATAAATAAAGACATAATATAATATCTAATTGCACATGGGGTTAGTCTAGGGATTTAAAAATCCATTCCTAACTACAATATCAATGCATGCTAACACAATTCATCATACTAATTTGTAAAAGAGAGTCAAAGCAATTAAACTACAACAACAAACTAATTAACACAATAAAAATGCATGTACAGGAAATAAAGAGAACAACTAAATTATGAAATGCATAAACAACACAAAGAACAGTTACTAGACTGTTGGTGGCCCCCCCAACAAGTCATGGTCACTTTCTAAAAGAACACCATGAACTCAACAATTCAAATTCACTATGAAAACTCAAAAACACAACTCTTGTATAATCTGGCAATGTAAAATAGCAAAACAGAGTAAAATCATATTTCTATCTATCACACTGATGTTTCTACTACTTAACAATCATCTGACCACCATAGTGGTATTTATAATGTTTATAGACCAAGTGGTCGACCAAAAGAGGGTTGAACCACTTCTAAATTCGACAATTTTCATTAAATGGTGCCCTAACTGCTAAAATAGAGCGAGCCAATAATCGCCCTCTTGAACAACTAAAACTGAGTTGTTAGAAGTTCAGTAGTTGGAGGGGGAAAGTACAAAAAAAACCCATGTTCCCGATTCTCCCATCACTGGCCGCCAATACCATAACTGCCAAGTCACCCTCTGTTTTTGTGCAATACGCAGTGTTGGACAGAGTGTCGGATCGGGTACCGGAACGAGTACTAGAAGGAGTGCCGGATTGAGTGACGGAAGCAGAAACGTGGTGCGTTTTCACCCTGTAACACCAAAAAATGTGAATCAGATCCTTGGAAGCATAAAAACATGATGAATTATACTCAATATAATCATTAAACATGAATCATACATACCTAGTGTCGATCATACTGTTTTAGCATAAAATTATTCAAAAAGCTCCTTCAAAACGTGAAAAACACATATGTACATTTGGCAAAAGGTGTCTAATAACTTTCATAAATTGATCATATCTTGGGTACAACATTACCCCCACACTTATGATTTTGCAAGTCCCACTGCAAACAAAAAGAAGTTACCCCTCATGACTAGGCTTGCTGAGGAGGATCAACTTTGGAAGCTTCTCCTTCTTGCTGTGAAGACTTAGCCTTGTGCCTCTTGTGTTGCTTTAGCTCTTCTCTGAGGCCGCGGTTAGATTTGGTCATCTCATCAAACAACCGTTGAAGGGAGTTAACTTTTGCTTGAAGGACTGCATCATCATGATGAAGGTGTGTCTATATTGTCTTCCTCTCTTCCAATTGTTGGAGAAGCTGATGGTTTTCATTTTGTAGCTTCTCTATGGTTGGGGCAGAATTGGTGATCTTCGAGGAAGGCTTAGATCCTTTGAGGGATGTGGACAATCTATCAATTTTAGGATCTAGAGTAGGCATGGGTGAAGTAGGAGTGATAGGGGATTGGTAAGGAGAGGTAGGCTCTGATTTTGTCTTCCTTAGTGGCTCTAATCCATCCGTAGAAACTTCCCTAGGTCTCTTGTGAGGGCTCTCAATATCAGAGGACACTTGGATAGGATCCGAAGTAGGAATGGGTTTTGCATAAGGTTTGGATATTGTACTCCGGGTATTCTTTCGAAAGGTTCCTTTACCAAATTGATTGTCTCCCCACCTATTTGTGGGAATAATGGGAAAGTCTTGCTGAATTACTTCATGGGGCTTCTTAGGTGTAGGATCAAGAGAGAGTGAAGGCATTGGGGGGTTAACAATAGGCTTCTCTTGGTCTTTGGTCTTTGTCTTTTTACCCAATGAAGAAGTAGGGATATCAATAAGATTTTTGTATTGTTCCGGCAAAGAGAGGGTTTGTGCAAGGGGGTTTGGAGTTCTTGGAGAGTGAGGTTTGGATGGAGAGATAGTTTTTAGGCTAAGTGGATTTTTTTCTGTTACAAGGGAAAAACTCTCTATGGCCAAGGGTAAACCACAACAGATAGGTATGACTGTGGAAATCCACTCAATTCCAATATATGCTATATATACTAATGTACAATACAAGAAAGAGGCCTACCTCGATCCAATGTTTGATGATGTTCCATCGTTGAGCACTTTGACCCAAAGATTTATACCTATGAGAAGTTCTCAACAAACAATAAAATAAAGTATATAGTGATGATATAAAAAGGGGTTAGCACATCAGATAACATAATCCATTAATAAACATTACAAACATGCCCATGGATAATAATCATATATTTGCAAGATATCAATAGGACGGGAAAGGAGTATTTCTATTAATAATTGATCAGTAGAAGTGTCAACATTACAGACTTCCGTGTCAACACGGTTCGAAACCAAGAAACCAAGTTCCTTCCAACTAGGTCCCCACCACTTCAATCCTCCACTAAAGTCAAGCTCATGAGAAAGAGGCAAAGAGGTTCTCTCAATAATAAGGGAAGAGCTTCGGGGCTGAACACTGTGTTCAGACTTGAGGGACAAAGGGATGCAAACTCAATATGAAGTGATTTCTCCAGAGTAACTTTGCTCTCAAAGTTAAATGCTTTCTCCTCCTTTTTCTATAGTTTGAAATTATTCTCTTATAGCCTCGAGAATGCAACTGAAGGGTCAAGTCAGAACATTTCCATTACATGGAAGGCCAAGGATCAGAGATCCTTTGTCGTGACATGGAAACCCGACCTCATCTTGTATTTTATGGCACAAATCCTGATATACGCGAGATGTAGTGGAGCAGTAAGGGTATATGCATCTTGTATAACTAATAGGGAGCATATATGTGGAAAAATGTATGTTTTTTAGCTCTGGATTCATCAAAAAGGGATGAAAAGTTTCCATAGGGAAATGGAAAAAGGCCCTCTGTGAAAGATAGAAATGGTGACGCAAATCTTTCTATAACAGATGCCCCCTAATGTGTGATATCAGAGGAGTATCTTCGATGACCGAAATACATTATAAATAACCCAGAAGTGGAGTGGTAGAGAACTAGTTGGACAAACTCAATTGCTCATTACATTATGTACTAACTTTGCATACATGGTTGCCAAGAATACAATGCAGATCCATGTGGAAAATATACCAAAGAAGTGTTCATGTCCATGAATAGGAAAATAAAAATGTGGTTATATGCCAAAAKTTTTCATAGTCACAAACAAGGCCCAATGAAAGCAGTCTCAAAAATCAATCTAAAGATATMTGTATACCATGTAGTACAATCTAATCTCCCATGATCACTGAAGTCAAATAGGTACTGGTCCAATGAAATGGAAGAAATAGCTCAGGAAAGTTGTGGCCACATAGTGATGTCTTCAAGTCTTCTACACTATCCGCCAATGGTGCATGTCTACATCATGTGAATAAATGAGTTGAGGTCGAACATGATGAGACATCGTTTGATTACCGATCATTGAAGTATACTGTTAACAAACGCGAGACAATCTACCGATAATGAAAGTAGGTATCAAGGCACTGAGTACATCTCTACAAATGTGAATAAAGGAGTTGGTTTTGAACACTTGAGATATCCATTGATTATGAGACATTGATGTATTCCCATCTGTCAATGGTGAGAGAGCCTGCCACTAATGACTGCAAGCCTCAAGGTACTCATAAAACTCTAGGTCTCATATCTAGAATAAATGATCTGAAGTCGATGGAAAAAGACCCACTGAAAGGAGAGCATTGAGGAATCTCTCATCAGTCGACACGAGGAACAAAGCAATAGCTTCATGATTTGGTGGAGATCGGACAAAGAACATGTGCACGAACCAACAACCATGTGTGTCTTTCACGTGTGCCAATTGAAAGTGATACATGAAAATGACCCTCTGAATAAAAACCAATGATGAAAAACTATTGACAAAGGCAAGGAAACCACCAATAAGGCTAATGGCATCCAAGACACTGCACAAATCCCAAAGTGTGAATAGATATCTTTCCATCGAACACAAGGGAAACCACCTAGTCAACGACCAATGATGAAATGTCGATTGTTGGGTTCAAGGTGACCTAATGATGAAAGTAGGGCCAGGGTGCATGATAAGACCAAAGTATCATGTGATTCTGAGACAAACTGAGGGTATGGTCGACATGCAAAGTCAAGATTTCTAAGGAGTGGACGACACAGGTTGATAGAATTCCTTTGAACAGAAGCATGAGACATATGGTGAACTCTGACATCATGGACTCAATGATGTGAAAATTAGATTCAGGAGGAATCAATAACGTTCTCTATAGGGACTAGAAGAGTAACTAATCGGTAGAGAAAACTTTGTAGCGGGATCAGCTTCCTAAGGCCATGCCCAAAATTATGATAACATAGACTCAATAAATTTGTTCTCTGTTCAAAGGTGACATGACTGCTACCAATTACAATATAGTATCCCCTTTCCGCCCGTATTTTTTTTTGTTTTTTCATAAAAAATGAATGCTATGATACAGAGGAGGGAATGAGTGTCGCAAGTAAGAAAAACTAGTTCCGGCAGTGGAACGTACCTATGCTCAATGCAAGGAAATGCATGCGGGAGATGGACACTCAGGGTGATGTTCCCTCCAGGTATAGGGTGTCAAATTATGGAGGATAAAAACAAGGCTCTACTTGGTTGAGGATGCAAACTACTAAGGCAATGGTTTATAATGCAAAGCAAGAACCAGCTAATGGCTCAATACAGCAAGCGAGGGCATGAGATGCAATCACAACTTAACGCCAAAAAATGTCCTTTTTTATATATTTTAGTCTACTTGGTGTGAAAAAGGGGTAAAATTGTGCCAAATAGACGTCTTTTCAAATCCAATTTACGAGTGTGAAAAAGACAAGTTCACTCGATAATATTTTCTATTTTTGATAGCGAGTCAGAAAAGAGATTAACTAGGACTCATGATATTTCAAATCCAATTTTAACAAGTGTGAAAGGGAAAAATAACTTGGTGATATTTTCAGTTTTTGGACGAGTCAGAAAAGAGATTAACTAAGACTCGTTATTGGGAGTCTAATCAACATGTAAAGGGGGAGGCCAAGGCTCTCGTCCCAGCTTTTTGTCGAAAATTAGTATCTTGCAGATAGCTGACAAGAGCTTGGGAAAACCCAAGGCTTTCCAAGTCAAGGAGGAGAAGGTGCTAATGAAGGATACAGTCTCTGTGATGGTTCGAATAATGTCTCTTAATGGAAAAGACATAGGTGGGGGAATGGGATGTCCCATCAAGTCATCCCAATCGAAAGGAACCTCATCAGGACTTGGAGGGAGAGCATTCAGGGGAAGAATAAATCACTCTCGTTCAGAAGGGGGACGGTGTGAAATGTTGATGACATGGCTGAAAGGTGCATCATTCTCTTCAAGGAGAGTAGGGTTGACCAGAGGTTGCAATGGTGTGGCCACTTCTTCAATTATAGGCTGAAGAGGAAGTATAGCAATGGGGGTAAGAAATGATTTGCCTTTAACTAAGGGGGTGAGGTCAGGAGAATATTGCATCGGTGGAACCACTAAGACGATCAAGGGAGAAGTAGTATGAAGAGAAACCACGTATGCCTCAGAATTTGAAGGGCTCTTGGGTGAGCCCCACACTTCTAGTATCTTGACAATAATTGGACACAAACAAGTAAGGTGAATTCCTTCGCAAGTCCTGCAAAATAATTTAGGCTTATGTCTGAGGCATCTGGGCTTCTCGATGTAACTAGCAAGAGAAAGAGAGTCATCTCCTGAATGATGAATAGAAGCGGGAGACATGCCATGGCTATGATTCAGGGAAAAAAGAACGGTGCCCCCAACATAATTGGTAGAGGTTGGGGGCAATTTGTCGACTTAGTTGGTAGAAGAAGTTGACCCATCTCCAACATAACTAGTAGAGTTTGGAGATGGAGCACCAGTATGACTGACAGTGACTGGGCTGGCGATTGATGGTGGCATATGATTCCACAATCCGTGGAAATATTGATTCTGAAAAATTGCAAGCCAGGCAGGATCTTGGTATACCTCTTGCCCTAGCCCAGAAAGGTGTTGGTTCATGCCAAAATGGTCCAAAGAGGTTTGAACGGGCATCGTCACTAAGGTCTGTGAAGAGACCGAGGTAGGATAAGGATTATTCAAGTGAGGATATATGTTGCCCCTTTATGAAGGGGTCCCATAAAGATGGTAGCCCGAACCATAAAATTGGTTCTCTCCTTATGAAAGACCTGGTGGTAATTGAGTACCTGTCATGGAAAAGGTGTTTGAAGGAACTAACATGGTGGATGAAAGATACATGAGTGGGGGGGAATAAGTGGGATAGGCACCCATATGAGTACTGGATCCTGAAAGAGCATAGCTAGTATTGTATCTGTAGGGGGGAAGGTTCCAACCTCCCATGGGGACACGACTCATATCAAGCGAAGAAGTAGGCATCAGAGCCATGGTGCCCCCAGGTCCAATGCTAGGATTCATATATGTGGGCCAAGGAGAGGGTTGCACGGGGGAAGGCATATCAGCTGAAAAATGGCTAGAGAACCAAGGTGCGGACTAAGTGTTGTAGTTCTACGTACCATTGTAAAAAACGGAAGGGTCGACCCCCATGAAATTAGCAAGTATCATGGGGTGGGTAGCAGCAAATGAGGGAGCAAAAGAAACTCCACTGTCCATAATGATGAAACCCAAAATAGATGCCTAAGGTCGACTAGTAGTCAAAGAGAATACCAAAAAGTCAAACAACCAATATGCATGAAAACAGGCTAAAGTGGTTGAGTGGCCTCCGTCACTAAAGAAGGTATGTCTCGTCCAAGGGGGACCTGAGACTCCCTACTAAAGTTTGGAGGTAACAAAATCAGTTATAAGGGCCCTCGTGGGCTTAACAACCAGTTGATCAGATCCCCCCGGAGAGGTAATCCTCCATAAAGGTTGTATATTGTTTGACCCTTATCTAACTCAAGGTACAAGCAAAATAACCCCTGCAAGTAACCTATGAGATACCTAAGTCAAGCAACTAATAAACCATTGTATAACCGATGCACATGCAAGCAGTCGTAAGTCCGGATCACCATATGGGCAGGGTAGCAAAGATCGAAACCTTGAAAGCACCACCTCTCACAGAGATATGGGCACTAACAAGATCCCCAAATACGAATAAATCTACAGAAATATCTCTAACACTAGGTGAGTATCCAGGGGTTATCCCTTCAACTAACTTCGCGCGACCTTGTGATTAACTCTGGTGTGAGTGGAGCCTCTTGATATTACCAATTATACAATGGACTTCTCAACTCCCCGTCTCATACACATATGTTGATTTAATTGCCTTGGAGAAGTTTACTCACAAAATCCTATTCCAAGGCACTAAATCTTAAGCTAGTTTGTGTACCCTAAAAATAAAATCGTGACTACTCAATTTTATTTTTTTTGTTTGTTAATGTGGCCGAACCTGTTGGCATCATGATTAACCTATGGCTTGAGAAACCACGACTCAGGGGCATCTAATCCATCAAAATCACCCGGGGATCGCACTCGGCCTGAGCCACACCAACCCTTAACATGGTTGGATTTTTTTGTCCCCGCGGGTTTTGAACCAGTGACTTTTCAACACGAAGTGGCTTAACAACACACTTTGTCACCAATTGTCCTACACCTCGAGGATGTGACTAATCAATTCTAGTTTAAAGCGTAAATTTTATTGTCCGAGGTTACTAAAAAAGGTGCAGAAGTGAAACTCATGGTGTCATGACTCTACCAGAAAACAAATATGGATATAATGCAAAGTCTATATAACATAAGAGATATCTCGGTTGTTTGATAGGCCATACAGAAGCTATAAAAAATAAAAAGTAATAGTCCATGTAGATCACTTGCTTGTGTAGTTGTAGGGGAAGGCATTCTTGAACAAATCTGGCCACTTTGGCACCATGGTTTCCTTTAGAAACTCCTCTTCAGTGTGGCGTTAAGTAGGTTCTATGTTTCTGAGTCCAAAATCCAGTCCAAGTGCTTCTCCACTAGCTCCTGTCGAAATTTCATCTCTTCATTGTCATGACGTAGCTCCAAAATGGTTTCCCTATGAGCATTAGTGAAGACTGGGTGGGGCGGAGGTGAAGGGACAGAACTGGAAGCTGCATCTGGGTTGGGGTTGGGGAGATGGGAGGCGATGGAAGAAGTCATGGAGGAGCAAAAGATGGCTTGCAATCATCGGCTTTGTCATGAGGAAGGGAACAACGACGGTCCATGCTGGAGTGGTAGGGACATAAGCAGTAGGGACCAGGGTGATGATTTGCAGAGGGAGTGCAACCACTCTGGGTGAAGAGGAAGTTTGGGTACATGAACCATCATGCTCAAACTAACTGTTACTCGTAACAATCGAGCTTCTGCTCTAGGCATAGGAAGACAATAGGGAAAAATGTGAAGGAGGGTGTCGAGGGTGAAACAAGAACTTGAGGCCGAGAGGAAAAGCGTGGTGCAGTGATAGAGATCTCACATGGAAGGAGGAACAACCAGAAGAAGGAGAGCTCATTGGTCATAAAGATTCATAGAATGAGAAACCTTCATGAGGAAGGCAATGGAATTATCCCACGGAAGAGTCTAGAGAGCCATCGATATCACATGAACGTCATACTTGGTGGAGGACAGTTGCATGTGCATTTTCAAGTTCGAGTGAGGTTGGTGTAAATGTTCATCCCCGAGGCACCACATGAGGAGAGCGGGGTGGTTGACATGCATGGTCTCTTGTGAAACGTAGTTATCGATTGACACCCTATCCAAAATCTAATTTATAAATTATAGATTTAAATTTGATTTTTTTTATTTAAACTTATCTTTCTTTATAAACTTATCTTTAGCTTTCATGTAACAAATCAAGGAATCTAAACCATTGAAATAAATTCATAATATAACTTTAAGTTTTAAATTTCATTTATTTTTTTACTCGGTTCTCTTCATAAACTTAATTCTTAGTTTCATGCAAACAAATCAAGGAATCTAAGCTATTGAGATAAATTCATAATATAACTCTAAATATCTAAATATTGAGATATTTTTAAAAATTAATGTAACTTTGAGTTGTCTTAAAATGACGGAATCTAAACTATTGAAATAAATTCATGTGTTATATTTTTATTTTTTTTAAATTAATGTAACTTTGAGTTGTCTTTAAAAAAAAAATGACCGTGGAATGTAAACTATCTAAATAAATTCATGTCTTAAGATATTTATTTTAATTAATGTAACTTGAGTTCTCTTAAAATAAAGGTACCTAAACTATTGAATTAAAAAGGTTCTCTTCATAAACTTACTTCTTGGTTTCATGCAAACAAATCAAGGAATCTAAGCTATTGAGATAAATTCATAATATAACTTGAAGTATTGAGATATTTTAAAACATTAATGTAACTTTGAGTTGTCTTAAAATGAATCTAAATTATTGAAATAAATTCATGTCCTGAGATATTTTTATATTTTTCAAATTAATGTAATTTTGAGTTGTCTTAAAATGACGGAATCTAAACTATTGAAATAAATTCATGTTTTGAAATATTATTTTTAAATTAATGTAACTTGAGTTGCTTAAAATAAAGGAACCTAAACTATTGAATTAAATTAATAATATAACTGTAAGTTTTGATTTTTTTTTTTTTTAAATTAATGTAACTTGAATGGAAAAATTATGAATATTTTTTTTTAAATTAATGTAATTTGAATGGTCTGAAAATTTATGAATAGTCAGTCACTTAAAAAAAGTGAATTATTCTTTCAATTGACCATTAACTTGTACTCCATGTTGGCACAGGGGCAAACCCAGGGTTCAACGCTCAAGAGCGCATCAACAAAGCCCTAACTACCAGCCCTTTCAGCAACACCTGCGAAGTAGATGCAATCTCACCCAAAGTAGCTATGGGGGGGTTGCAGGACAAAGATGTCTACAAACATGGGAATATCAAGTGGATCTTAACACAATACAACGCAGTATACCTAGCTCACTTATCACTAAAATCTACTCCACATTCTATAGGTCTGATCTAATACAATAATGCAATAACAGTATTTCAAAGACAAAGATAAAGCATCAATCATACACACATAACACCAGATATACATTGTTCACCCTCTCCCTAAGGCTACATCCACAGAATTGTTCTTATGATATATTAAGGTAAAGCTTACAATTCTTGTCTGCGCTCTCTGCTAGCAGATCTTCTTCTTCTTCTCGCTTTCTCTCCCCCTCTTGTGCACCCAGCTGCAGGACTTGATCTTCGCACCCAGCTGAATATCTTATAATACCAAAAGGCTCTTACTCTCAACACTTCTCTCACTCACAATACAATATCCTCTCAATGAACAACAATCAATAACAATGCTCAACAACAGTACTGACTTCTACCAACCCGACCCAGGTCCTCTTAACCTTGATTTATACATTACAATTCCTCACCGACAACCTTAGGCTGAAACCTAGGTGCCAAAACCCTAAATACAAAAACCCTAGGTGTCTAAAACCCTAGGCCAACTTGGCCTTCTTTTCCTAGGCTTCACCAGCCTCTCTTTCCTTTCTTCCTACTTAGTGCTAGTGATGGATTTTTCTTCTTTTTGAGCTGTCCTTGATCCATATACCTTTCTTATCTATCATCCCTGGTCTCCTCATCCAATGACTAGCTTTCTTGGGCTTCGCTCCTTCTTTTCTTCTCTTTTTCTTACTTCGACCTAGTAACAGTCACTGTGTCTCCCGCGAAGTTCGCATTTTACCTCTTCTTCCTTGATATTATCTTGATTCCATACCCAAGGGCCAACAAGCCCCCAACACTCACATGTGACTCGTCCCAAGGCACTTCAGATCTGATCCTTTTATTTTGTTTCAGTTTTGGGCTACGCAGTGCAGCCTTTACTTTCTACTTTATGCCTCCTCTCCACCCCTGTGTAGACTATCTTTTCTGTGTCTGGTACCCAATTTCAACTGCACCTGATACCTAGGCCCTTTTCCTCTTGTTTTTACTTAGAGCTATGAAACAGCTGGTTGTCGTAGTACAACTTCAGTCGACTCCCATTTACCAACCTTTCCTTCCATTCTACGTTTAGCGTCTTCAGCTGCGCAGCTCCTCCTTATGTAACATAGGCGATCTCATATGGTCCAAGCCAATGTGTTCTGAACTTCCCTGGATGTTTTATAAACTTACTGTCATACACCAGTACTAAGTCACCTTGCTTGAATGCCTTCTTCTTGATGTGTCTGTCATGGTAGGCCTTCTCTTTGTCCTTCTGAACCTGCTGATGAAATCCTGCAATAAATCTGTCTTCTTCCAGTTCAAGAAATTGTGCAAGCCTCTCTTGAACAACTCCAATGACATCCATATATGTAAAGGAAACAATTATTAAGCTTGGCACTAGGTATTCCACTACGACAACAGCGTTGATACCATAGACTAGCTTAAAAGGGGTATGCATGGTCAGTTTCTTGCAAGTGATTCTATAGGCCCAAAGTACTATAGGTACTCTTAAATCCCAGTCATCCCTATTCACATTACAAATCTTCATCAATGTTGTCTCCAAGATTTTGTTGAATGMTTCAACTRTTCCATTTTCCTGAGGACGATAAGGTGTKCTCTTCTGATGGTAGACGGTAAACTCCTTAGTCAATGCTTCAACTGTCTAATTGATGAAGTGTGTGCCTTGGTCACTCATAAGGATCTTGGGGCATCCAAACCCGGTTATTATGTCATCAGATATAAATCACACAGTTGTAGTTGCATTGCAKTCCTTGACTGCTCTAGCTTCAGCCCATATGGTTAAGTATTCATTCGCAGTTATGATATACCTTGCTCATGTGCGCTTCCCTGGTAGATTGATAGGTCCCATGAAGTCAATGGCCCATTTTTCTAATGGTTGTAGGGTCATCTGCACTGCTAATGTCATTTCATCTCCTTTGGATGGTCTCCCAATTCTCTGGCACACATCACAGGCTCTAGCATAATCCTTAGCATCTCTGTGTAAGGTAGGCCACCAAAGGCCAACTCACAAAACCTTTTGCGTAGTTGGTTTCCCTGCATAATGTACTCTTGCGATGCCTTCATGAGATTTTGCGAGGATCAGTGGGCGTTCTGCCTCCATAACACATCTTCTTAGTATCTCATTAGGTCCCATCTTGTATAACTGACCTGCTATCAGTGAAAAGTCTGCAGCACCCACTACTAGTTGTTTCTTCTAGGGAATTATATACTCACTAGGTACCATTCCTGTTGACAGGAACTGGACTATTTATACGAAGTGGTCATTGATCTTTCTTATGGCGAGTAGCTATGCATCCAGCAGTGTATCCTCCAAACTGGTGGGTTCTTCACCATGTTCTAGCCTTGACAAGTGGTCAAGACCCTTGTTCATTCTTCATGTCTTAACTATGATCTCAAAATCATATTCTTGAAACAGCAGAAGCCATTTGCATATTAACCCCCCCAACACTGGCTTGTTGACTAGGTACTTTAGCACAGAGTGATCTGTGAACATTTTAAAGTGTCCCCCCAATAAGTAGTGGAAGAATTTTTGTAGCACATACACCATCGTCAATCCTTCTCTCTCTATGGTGGTGTAGTTAATTTCTGTTGTGGATAACTTTCTGCTAGCAAAGGCTAATGGGTGATCAATGTCTCCTATTCCCAACTATGCTAACACAACTCCCAATGCAATGGACGATGCATCAACATGCACATGAAACTCTTTAGTCCAATCTAGGAAAACCAGAATGGGTGCAGTAACCATCTTTTGTTTCAGTGTGTCAAACCTCTACTGGCATTCTTCTATCCAGCTAAACTGGTAGTCTTTCTTCAACATCTTCTCCATAGGTGATGTAATCTAGGTGCATCCTTTAATGAATTTTCTGTAATATCCAGTATGTCCTAGCACAGTGTGCAATTGTTTAACTAAAGTCGGAGGTGGAAAATCAACTATGATTGCAATTTTAGAGGGATCTACCAGCAGTCCCTACTTACACACAATATGCTCTAAAAACACTCCAAATGGTGAGAAGAAGATGCACTTCTTCATATTCAAGGCAATTTTACACTGCCTGCACTTATCCATCATTAGTCTTAGGCATTCAATATGGTTTTTCAACAGACTAAACACAATCCAGTCATCAAAATATGCTTCTAAAAATTTATGCAAAAATTCTTTAAATGCTTCAACCACCACCCTGGAGAAGATGGCTGGGGAATTCTTTAGTCCAAATGGCATCACTGTATATTGGTAAGTTCCCCATTCTGTTGCAAATGTGGTCTTGTGGTGATCCTCCTTAGCAATTCAGATCTAATGATATCCTGAGAATCCATTTGTAAAAGAATACACCTCATGGCCTCCCACATTATCTAGCACTTCGTCAGTGAATGATGTAGGGAAGGGGTCATGTAGGAAAGCATCATTCAACTTCCTGAGATCTACGCAGATCCTGATTTCTCCTGTCTTCTTGTCTTGCACCACCATAAGACTAAACCGTTCAGACTCTTCGACAGGTTTGATAATGCCTGCTTCCAGCATTCTATTGAGCTCAAGCTTCACTTTTTCCTTATACTTTGGGTTCAATCTATAGGGTCTTTTCTTGACTGGCTTCGCATCTGGTTTCAAAGGTATCCTCATCTCTCTCATAGGTCCCTTGATGCCCTTCATATCAATGACCTTGGTTGGAAATAAGTCTTGATATTCGTGCAACAGCTCTATAATCTTGTCAATGGTAGCAACATCCCAATAATCTCCGACATTGGAAAGTTTTGGTGTTTCCTCTGTCCCAATGTTGAATTTTGTAATCTTGATTAGCTGACCAATAAATGGTAGCTCAAATCCTAGTCCTTTCACATCTCTTTGGCCTTCTGTCTCAGCGATGTTGACATTCCTTGGATCATCATCATCATCTGCATTAATGTTGTAACAACCCTGCAGTTTCTAGAGAGGCGTAGTCCACTCATCGTCTTACTGTTCCAAAGGGAGGCTAGATTACTATTCAAATACTTTCTGTCTCACAATCTGTAGTGTCTGGTCTACTGAAGAGTATTGAATTTCAAATAGAAATGTGGTGAAAAAATTCGGAATCATACCTTTCCAATCTGCAGTGACAAGGTGCAGCTCTGCTTGAAGGTACCAGTTGATAGGGGTCGTGTCCAATGTGTTAATGAATCTGTGCACCCATTTTTTTCGAGGAATATCGCTCCAGGCTTCTTCAAAGCTTCACACATGGTCCTTTGGACAACTTCGACCTATGTACCTCACTTCGCAGCTTTCTACTTGAGCTGAGAACCACACTATCATCAAGGTTCGGCATTATACCCAGTCTCTAATATTACTTTTGTGCATCCCCCACCATCTCGTTGGTGTAGCTTTCAAGGCCTCATCCATTGCCAACAGTCTCTGTTGCATTGGTACACTTGCTTCAAAGTCCAATAAGAATGTCTTTAATGGATTCAAATCATCAAAGGTGGGTAAGTTGCTCACTGCTATACTAATCCAGTGAACTTCTCTGGTCAGCCTAACACACCTTCTCGTGGATACTTCATACATATGATTTTGCCAATTTTCTAGTGCTTCTTCTGAGTCTCATGAGCATACACTATCACTTCACTAGCTGAGATTCCCATCAGCCGTAGGATTAATGTAATCCTATTGTCTAGCTGTCAGTTTGTAGATATTCTCCAATTCATATGCATGTTCTTCTTCTCTGATGGGTTCTATGTATCTCTGATCTTCATCTAGATCTAAAGGTGCGATGACCCTTAGGCCGTTTCTTTCAAATGTCATACGTCTCTTCTTCAAATAAAAAACAATAGAGTTGTTGAAGGCCCAATCAATTCCTAACAGTGTCAGGTAATGGCAGTTGACATCAACAATTTCAATGACCTCAAAATATGCAAAGGTCCTCACCCCGTTGATATCCACAGGGACATGCTCCAGTTGTCCAAATGGGATGACAACTTGTTGATTATCCATCGTAAGCCTTATAGGGGAATAGACTAACTTCGTTTTTCCCATCAATCCCCAAGTTTTCTTTGTCATGACATTAACCTCGAACCCTAAGTTGAGGACCACATAGTCTATGTCATACTCTCCTATCTGAGCATTCAAGTGTAATTCTTTGTTTGTCCTTCTCCTTTTCCCAATTTGGTGTACTACCCTATTCAGCGAGGGGTCTATCTTTCCTAGCTCATATTTCTTGATTAAATTCTGAAGTTCCCTTAAAACTTTTTCATCCTAGATTAGCTTAATACAAGTATATAGAAATTCCATGAGCTTGCTTACCTCTTTTCACTCTCTCAGTGAAGAAGACTGATCAAATACCGATGGCATTCTATATTCTCTTACTTCAGGCCATGTTCTTGATGATGAGCCTTGATCTCTTCTAAATTATTTCCTTGCATCTTCAAATGTTCTTCTTTCTTTCTTGGCATCAAAATTTTCAGTCTTCTCCACATCTTTTTTGACCCTTGAGTCTTCTGTAGTCTTTCCCTGGGTCACTCTATCTTCTTCTATAACAACACATCCTCGAGTAATAAAAATGACTCTCAGGTCTTCTCCATGAGGTTCATCATATATCAACTTCACTTGTGGGTTCTATTGAGGTCCTCGTCTTTCTTGAATCTTAGCCAACAACATAGGGAAATCTTCTATAACATGCTCAAAAGAATTGCAATAAATGCAAGTAGTACAAGGGTTCTGACAATCCCTTGCTAGATGTCCTAGCTACGTGCAATTATAAAAAATTATCTGTCCTCAACCTCGGCCCATTCCTCCTCCTCGTCCTTGTCCTCTGTATCCACCGTGAGGATTGAAATTTCCTCTTCCTGGGGTGTTGTACTTGTTACACATGATTTTGGTCACTTGGGTGATGTCTCAACAATGATGTATTCAAGCTCCCAACAAGGACTTTTTGCCTAAGAAAAGTGGCTCTTGTCTTCTTCCAAAAACATATTTCTAAGATGAGTTCGCAGGTTGCCTATGGTCTAGGGTGCGAGAATCTCTCATTCTCCCAGGCCACCCACACTTAGGGTGTGAACTTCTCGCAGTCTGCTCCATATATAGGGTGGGAACCTGTTTTTAAGTTTGGAAAGGAGAAGAGGTCTCGAGGGTTATAGAAGGGAATCTTCTAGAAAAGGAGTTGGCATTCACATGGTTGTCATTCTACTGACTTCTCAGATTTGATGGGATCATCCTCATCCATGTAACCATCTCTTCTTCTCCTATATATTGAAAATTTTCTTGTGGAAAAGGTTAAGCAAGATTGAATGAAGAATTGGTGAAAGAATTGTGTGAAGAACCCTACTTGGATAGAAGCTTGAAGGCTCTATTTGGTCTATCAAGAGGAATTGGATCTTCTTCATGCAAGTACAGAGAAAGTGTGTGTGTTGGAACCAAGGGTCACTAAAAGGAAGCTGGCAACATCAAGGCAATCAGGTTGTATCTTCTACTTTCAATTAATATGATACAGTGGCATGTCCCTTTCCCATAAAGTCACTCTTACTTTATTGTGTAATTCCTTGATCATATACATAGGTTGACATTGAATATACTTTACTATCTTCACTTTGGTTGGTTTATGTTGTCTTGATCTAAGGAAGCGATATCAAGGTATGTCACTTTTTCCTTCTCTTTAGTAGATTCAATGAATATAACTTAGGGAAAGAGTCATGGACTGTCATGTTTTGTTCTAGATCCAGGTGGATCTAGGGAGATCTGTTAGTGTCTGCACCTACCGATTTGTCCGATAACAAAATTGGTGACTCACTGGGGATGCAACCCATTTTTGGTGGTTTTTGGTGGTTTTTCCTTGGCCATTTTCTCTAAACTTACTATTTTTCATTTCCATCAATCTCTGAGTCTTGAGGAGACTCTGATAGACTCCCTGGGTCTAGAAGTTCCTTAAAATTTTTTGTCTTTTTTCCAAATTTTGCTTAGTTTCAGGCCTTCTCGCACTACACCCTCCTATAGCCAGTGAGAACCACTAGAGCTCGCACCCTGTTGTTCAATCCAGTGCAAAATTCTCGCACTCTGCTTGTGTCCTACCTACGAGAATCCTTGATTATCGCACTGTACACCATTGCCAGCCTATGAACCCATTTGCAAATTTTTTGGATTAAGGTTTTTTTTATCCTCAGATGCCCAGATTTGTATGTGTGTCTGAAAATAACTTCTTTGGTCAGTGATTGATTGTTTCTTGACTTCAAATTTTGTGAATTATTAGTCTTCGGAAATCGAAAGCTCTTCTTGTTCATGTTTTATCAACTATTACCTCTTGACCTTTTCTTATCAAGGATATAATCTCTGGTTTTGAAATCCGAGTGCTCGTTTGGTTGGGAGCCGGTGATCGGTTTAAAAGTTGGGATTAATTGTATTTTTCAATTGCTCATTATTTGGAAAATTGTTGCCCACATGCATTTGAAGAGACTAGTCTTGTCTGTTTGTTATTTTTGTCTTCATTGAAAGATTGGTTTGGGTTTTTTGTTGTATATTTCTTTTTCATCAGTTGCTAGTTTTTCTTAGTTCCACCACTATTGTTTGGTTTCTAGTGAAAATTAAAAAACATTTTTTTCTTTTTAAGCAATTTTTTATTCGAAAATATTGGCATTCAATTGTTGAAATAGAAAGAATAGAGGATTAGCATTGTTCATGATTGATTGATATTGCATTTCAAAGAAGATCATATATCGTAGTTCAAGTTGTTCAAGAAAACTCCTCTTTCCCTCCTGTAAATAGGTTTCATCGAACAAAAAAATTGTATCATTCATTCCTATCTATGCATTGTTGGGTCAGAGTCTCACACAACTTCGGTTTCATTTCCGCCTCCTTTGAGTAACAACATCCTTTAATAATATTGCGCAATTTTAAAAATTTGACTAGTAACTCTTTTCTAGGACTCTTTTACACCAACATTAGCTAGGCTAGAGCTTTGGAATAGGCAGTGAGATACACTCTCCAAATCACAAAACACACAATAGCATCTTGTGGTACAGAGTGTCAAATTCCATTTGCTGCATTTTGTCCCGGGAAGCCCTTCTCACACAAGGTTCAAACCCGAGGTTGCATTGAGATTGACAGAGTTACTCACCCTTCTTTGTTGATATCGGTGTAGAGATTGCACGTATTACAGGGCTGACTTGAAGGTATACCCACAATTATGAGTGGAAGCCTCTCAAGCTAATTTCGGGCTAGATACCCTGCCCTTGCGTGTGGATCAGACTGTCGACTATTCCCCCAGGATTTATTGTTGTTGGTGGTAACCTTAGTGGCCTATATTCTTAGGGTCTTACACAAGGTGACTGTGAAGGGGCAAGTATTCACAGTACCTAGAATCGATGTTGGCCAAACTCACTCGGGCTCCTTTGAAATCCCTGGAGCAGGTCGTCAGCGTAACTTTTCCACCCTAGCCCAGCCCCTTCTTGTCTTGTCGTTGTGACATTGGATTTCATCACCAACTAGTGACTTCAGAATTAGAAGGTCTTGTTTGCTTGATTTTGCTTCCTAGATTTTCACTAGTGCGTGTTGTTTGTTTACCTAAGTTGACCATAGAATTTCCCTCGTAAGTTTCTAACTCGATCACAATTGACCCTCCATGCCAGTCATGTAGAATGCAAGGCTTACCTCCAGAAAATCTAGAATGTTCTCAACCCTTGCCTACCAACTCATCGGAGGGCTCTCCTCAACAGAGTGAAGTCCAAGATGTTGCCATTCCACAAGTGGAAAGAACTAACTCTCTAGAACGGTTCTAAATTACCGATTCTCGAGAGGACTTTCGACTTCATCCCGACTTCGAGAGACACATTGTGTGAGTGAATTCTTCCTGAGACTTAGTTGTTCAGTCTTCTAGATCACCAACTGGACCTTTCCTAGGACCTGAGGGTCAAGATCCTTTTTGGACTACCGATGTTTTTAGACGGGATCTCTTTGGCTCAGGAGCAGGCGTTGATATCACTGTCTCACCTGAGCTACTCGAAACATCTGATCCAGATGCAGTACCTTTTACTATTGCTTATTATTTTCCTGGTACAGAAACTTTGCGAGATGACCACATCTTAACTCTCCCTTTACAAATGGTCCATTACACCGATACTACGAGTCCTCACACCGGGATTACCGTGGCTAGCCAAGCCCCCATTGGCACACTATTTTCTCCTAGAATCACCCAGAAACTTCCACCCAGATACCATGCATTGAATGCCTCTATTCTCGCTCCTACGCAAATCTCATCTGGGACTCCTGGCAGTTCCACTCCTTCTAGGCACCTTCCTCTCGGTTTCATTCCGACACTTCCTCCTCCCCTTTAGAGAGGACCTCTTCCATCCTCTATCGGAGGCACTGATCCTAGTGGTACCATTCTGTCATTCACACCAAATTACCAGATTCCTATTGGTGGACAATTTCACCAAGGAGGCCCAACTTAACCCCCCCTTGCAAGACAAATCCTAATTGGGACACAACCCCCGATTGGAGGGCAACCCCCACCGACCCCACCCTATGGAAAAAACATACCGCCATCCTTGGCCCAGTATTGGAATCATCTTATAAAACATAATCCTCACCTGACTGGGGGGAAACAACCTCAGGCTAGCTCCGTCATACCCCCTAGTATAGGCCAACCCTATCTAGGTACGTCTAATCCTATTTGAGGCTTGAATGCTCAACCCCACGCCCCCATTCAAGGGTACAACCCTATGAGTTACTTGCCTCCACACCAACAACTGAATATTCACAGATCCTCGCATTATATGTAGACTGCTTATGGTCCCATTGGTTTTCCGATGGGTCTCCCTCCCCAAAGTCACCAGTACCCGCATGTGAATAGACAGTTACCTTTCTTAGCCACCCTGGACCTCCCGGATCTGTCAAGGATTTTAAATGATCCGATCCGTCACTCTCCCTAATGGCCTACCATACCAGCCAAACTACCATCCGACATCCCTAAATTTGATGGCAAACCGAGAGAGGGCCCAAACAAACATGTAATAACTTTTCACCTTTAGTGCTCATCCAACTCCTTGATGGATGACTCTATTCGTTTACACCTTTTTTAGCGAACCCTCATGGGTTCCACCGCGAAGTGATATATAGAATTACCACGAGGTTTCTTCGCCGACTTCAACACCCTCTCTATGGCTTTCTTCACCCACTACTAGTTACCGATCTGCTATGAAACAGGGACCAAGATTTTGAGTTCTTTCAAACAAACCAAAGCCACTCATATCTTTGATCACATTCATGAGTGGCGATGGAGACAACGTCTCATCAAACTCGAACTTCTCGATCAGTTGTTGGAAGAGTGGTTCACGAAATCATTCATGAACGACATCGGTCGTGACATCACCATGGGTGGAGTTTTCATGGAAGAACAGGCCATTAGTCGTGCTCAATACCTTGACCTCGTTTAATCACAAATGGGTACTCTTTACGACTTACTCCCTGATGCACCTCATCCTTCTACTTCCGCCACTTCAACTACTTCTGTTGCTTCTCATGCAGTCGATGGTGTGATTGGCACTTTCCATGCCCAACCGCATTCCATCCAAACCTATAGCAACAACCCAAACCCATTTCTTCTAATGTTCAAAATGCTCTGTCTCCTACCCCTCCCACTGGCAAAACTTCTGAGGTAAATGTTGTTCAATCTACCCCCACTAGTAAATACAAATCCAGAAAGGGAAAGGGTAAGAATAAGGAGGAAAAAAATAATTCGCAAGCAGAGAGAACCAAAACACCACCTATTGACGATAGGGATAAGTGCAACCCCGATACCCTTGTATTATCTATAGTGATGATCACTACACTAAGGATTGTCCATGACGAGTTGAGGTTACTAAGTTCCTTCAAGGGACCATGAAACCACCCACTCTGGCCGTATTGTCACAGCCCTTCCCTTCTCAACAATAGGCCCAATTGGTCATTAATGACCAACCTTCCCCCTCCAATACATCCTATGTCTTAATGTGTACAGGTGATTCAAAGCAGAATGACATCACACTTACCACTCGAGCCAAAGAGTATTCTTCATCCAAAGAGAAGGTTGATGCGATACCTCCTTCGTTGGTCCAACCATCTCCCATGACTCCACCTACCAATGATCCTCTTCATCTCGAATGACCCAGCCTCGACACAGTTCTTCGCCCTCCTCCAAAGGGAATCATTCAGAAAATCGGTTTTCCATCCTCATGCCCATGCTGCCCAGAACTACAGTATTGTTGAAGATCTGGCCCAAGCACCATCTGCAATGTCAGCCCTTGAAGTCCTTCAAAGTTGTCCTATACAACAGAAGGCACTGTTGAAATCTATCAATGGAATCGACCCTACGGATATGAATTTAATAATTTTTTACTTGGAAGATCACATTCCAAGGTTACCCCCTCAACTCGCATTCCAAATAGAAGTTATTGTATCTGACAAAAAAAATTGTAGAACAGTTATCGATGAGGGTGCCTCGACGTGTGTCATGTCTATTACCTGCTAGAAAGCCATCAACTCTCCTCCTTTGACTGAATCCCACAACACGCTCAAAGCCTTTAATGGCTCTGGTTTTAATCCTTACGATGTAATCCCTTCATTGATGATTACATTAGAAGGAAAAATGGTCCAAGTTCAAGTGGATATCCTTGACGCTCCTCTCGATTACAACCTTCTACTTGGCTGTCGCTGGATTGATTCCATGTGCACAGTTGTATCGAATCTTTTCCATGTCGTGCATTTCCCACATCAAGGAAAGGTAATTACCATCAACCGATTATCCTTCTTTAACTCGGATGCATAGACTGACAACATATCGTTCATTGCCAAACCCCCCCCCTCTCGGATATGAGAATGTTAGTGTGGGTCTTCTTAAAGACTCCTCGTTAATGGGTACCTTCCCCATCCAACCACTTGATGTTCCACATCCATCTGTTGCCTCGATCAACATGATCTCCACCTCTATTCATGGAACCCCTGCATCTCACGACCCATGGATGGTACCCAACCCCAGTGACCATCTTCATTACGGTGAAAAAATACCTTTGAGTCTGGTCAAATTAGCCTATCAGGCCATTCAATCGACAACCCCTTCTACCCCCTCTCTTGGTGATTTATCTCTAGATCCATTTCGCGTCATTTTTCCCATGGATGAGATGATTATGTATGTTATGGAAGACACCCCCTGGGACGATGGACATCATCATTCCATCCTCTTCCTAGAACAACACACCATCGAGAGCTACCAATGGATCTCGACCCTGTCGACCGTTGTCATCATTTCTACCGTTTCTGAGGTTACACATGATGTGTTTCACGAAGGGAACTTAAGTAATATCTCACCCACCATTCCCCTTGACATATCCATAAAAACAGGAATTGTCAAAAATGTGCATATCGGAGCTTTGTGTTCCCCTAACAAAATTGTCACCTACAAGTCACTTTTCAAAGAATTTCATGACGTCTTCACCTGGAGCTATGAAGAAATGTTGAGTATTGACCCCGACATTATGATACATGAGATTAAAACATACCTAGACACTAAACCCATCAGGAAACACCTTCGTCCGATCCACCCACATAAAGCGGCCACTATCAAGATTGAAGTCGAGAAACTTCCCAAAGCTTTCTTTATTTACCCGGTGGCTCTCACTGACTGGGTTTCCAATCTTGTCCCAATCGACAAGAAACAAGGCACAATCTGCATGTGCGTTGACTATAGGGATATTAACAAAGCATGTTCTAAAGACAACTTTCCTACCCCCTTCGTCGACCATATTGTTGACGATTGTGCCGGCAGTGAAATCTTCTCTCTGATGGATGGTTTCTTCAGATATAATGAAATCAATATCGTTCCCGCAGACTAACACAAAACCTCTTTTATTTGTCCTTGGGGCACTTTTTCCTATCGAAAACTTCCTTTCGGTTTAAAAAATGTTGGCGCAACTTTTCAGCGTGCTATGTCTTACACCTTCCATGATATCAAGCACATCGTGCATCCATATCTAGATGACTTACCGGCTCATTCCATGTGCCTTGTAGATCACCCAATACACCTCCAAGCCATTTTCCTTCTCTGTCGATTTTACCATATACGCTTGAATCCTCACAAATGCGTCTTCTGCATAGAATCCGACCGACTTCTAGGCTTTATTATTTCACGTCAAGGGATCCGGGTAGATCCTTTGAAGGTCCAGACGATTCTCAATATCCCTCCTCCTTCCTCACTTCACCAATTACAAAGTTTGCAAGGGAAGGAAAACTTTCTTCATCATTTCATCCTGAACTATGCCGAGCTAACAATTGGATTTACGCGACTTCTCAAGAAAGGGTCTAAGTTTGTATGGGATACCACTGCCAACAAAGCTTTTGAATCTTTGAAACTGTCTCTGACACGTACCCCACTTCTCTTCCCACCTAATTACAGTCGCGATTATTTCCTCTACCTCACAGCCTCGGACTACAACCTCGCTATGGTTCTCGTCCAGGAGGATGATTCTCATGATGAACATGTCATCTATTACTTGAGTTGAAGTCTTACGCCTACTGAAACCAAGTATTTACATGTTGAAAAACTGGCCTTGGTAGCCATCCAAGCAGTTCAACATTTCCGACACTATATCCTGTCTCGCAAGACTACGGTAATTTCTAACTGCAACCCTATGCAGCACATTCTCACACGTCAACTGCTAGGGGGAAAATACTCCAAATGGATCGTGATACTCCAGGATTTTGACTTAGAATTCGAACGCGATAAGTCCAAGAAATCCTTAGTGTTTTCCGAGTTGATATGCGACTTTCCCTACTCTGAGACAGAAAATGTAGCAGCTAATTCATTACCTGATGAATCCCTTTTCCTGATTAGTTCCGATGATATTTGGTACGGAGATATCATCATATATCTCCAAACCCAGACTTTTTGGCCCAATTTGTCTAGTACTAACCGCCGTCGAATATGCTACCAAGCCTGACAATATATTATCCTCAGTGATAGTCTTTTTTGTCGTGGGATTGACTTCGTTTTTCGACGCTGCCTCACGTTTGACGAAGTCGAGAAAGCTCTAAATGACTACCATTCTAGAGCCTATGGTGGTCATATGTCTGGGTATGCTACTACCCAAAATATCTTGCGAGCAGGGTATTTTTGGCCTTCCTTATTTAACGATTGTATAATTGTCATCCAAAAATTCCACGCTTGATAGACCTACAACCATAAAATACAGTCACATCCTGCTCCTCTTCACCCTGTGGTCTCCATTGGTCCTTTTGAGAAATGGGGTATCAATTTCATGACATGTCAGCCTCACTCAGATGGGGGGCATGGATACATTATTGTAGCCGTAGATTATTTTACGAAATGGGCCGAGGCGATGCCGACATTTGACAACACCGAAAAGACCACAACATTATTCATATTCAATCACATCATAGCTCATTTTGGTGTTCCTCGGGCTATCATCACTGATCACAGTAGCCACTTTAGAAACTTCATGATGTCTGAACTCACTGAAAAGTTGGGTCTTCACCATGAAAACTCAACACCCTATTACCTACAAGCCAACGGCCAAGTCGAAGCAATTAACAAAGTCCTCGTTACCATGCTTCGACGAATGATAGGGATTACAAAATGAGTTGGAACACGATGTTGTTTTCAACATTGTGGGCTTACTGGACATCCGTTAATTCTTCTACTGGGTTTACACCATTCTGGTTAGTCTATGGTCTAGAAGCCATCCTGCCGATTGAATGTGAGATACCCTCCCTAAAACTAGTCATCAAACTCATCCCAAACACTTCTGTCAAAGAAGATCATCTGTTGTATCTCATGCGATTAGACGAAACTCGTCACGACTCCACCCTAGTCATAGAAGCCCAGAAGAAACGTGTCAAAGCCCAATATGACAAACATGTCAAGCCTCACGTTTTCTCTAAAGGTGATCTGGTTCTCCTTTACTAACAATATCGAGATATGCTAGGAGCAGGAAAATTCGAAGCTATGTGGAGAGGTCCTTATATCGTTAGACGAGTTTTGGAGAAAGGAGCTTACTAGTTAGTGGACTACAATGGTATCCCTTTGAGTGAACCCAGAAATGGGTTGTACTTAAAGAAGTACTATGCCTAATATCACTTGTGCATGAGTACATGTATTTTTTTGTATCATACTTCTTGTGTGTTACTGTAGTATGATTTTTCATTATCCGGTCTCTTCCCTCGACCGCTTATGTTACATTGTGCTTGGTTTCCAGATGTCGGAGTCTTCGCTACCCCACATTGGCTTCGTTGATGGTGCTAGCCGTAGTACTCAGAACCTTGCTTCTGTTGCTTGGGCAATCTACGCCCCTACAAATGAACTTATCACTCTACGAGGTGTGTGTCTCGGTCATGCAACCAACAATATTACAGAGTATAGTGCCGTCATCGAATTCTTGATTGATGCTATTTCGCTTGGTATCCGCCACTTGGTTATACGACTCGATTCACAGCTAGTAGTACTACAACTAAGTAATGTCTATGCTATTCGAAGTCCTACTTTATTATGGGTATATTTATGAATTCGCCTCTTGGAACGTTATTTTGATTATATTGAGTATCAGCACATTCCTAGATGTCTAAATACATTGACTGATGCATTAGCTAACTATGTATTAGACAGACATTTGGGCCATTTATAAACCAATCACATCACATGTATCACACAACACAAGATAAGCCAGTAGAAGCCATATATATGTATATAACAATCAAAAAATTTTACAAAAAGTTTTTGTCCAAGGACCAAAATCTCAAAATGTGAAGCTCATAGCTTCTACAAAATAACATCATGGGTGATGCTCACGATAACACAAAACTACCCGGGCCACCCTACGAAGCAGTCGACTAATAGACTCTGACATGCCCACAGTGTGGCGCTAATAACGTCTAGGGATCTCCCCAATAGCCATATCTGGGATGTCAGTGGTCAACCCCTCCAATTTCTACTCCACTGCCTCATAGTCTTCGACATCCCATCGCGCCACTGGAGCTGCCTCCCCTCGCCACTGAATAGGATATGTTCCTGGAGGTCGATATGGCCCCACATCTGTGTCATCAAAAAGAGATTTTTTGATTAGTTCTTGGACAAACATAAAAACATTTTATATGATAAAACTTCCAAAAACAATTAAAAAGAACAAAATGTGTACTTCTTACCTAAATCACCCCACTGAGCATCCTCAGGTAGGGCCAAATCCGGATCCCCTCAGAAATCCAAACCAGCATATGCGTAGTCATCAACCATCAACATATGTGGCCGCAACTAGTCGAAGAATGAATCATTGTACTTGATGATGGGCCCAGCTACGTGTTGGGCCATGAGGTTGCACCACCTCAGCATTGTTGGTTGTGGAGCCTAATTATCTTCCTGATTTAGAGGTATTTTACTTTCAGCCATGTTTATACCCCATGAAGTATTTACACCCCAGAAGTATGTACACTCTTCCACGTGGGGGAGTGCAGAGGGGGGGTACCCCCTCTGTGGGGTCCGGGGGGGCTATCCCCCTGGCTAGGGAGTTTGGGGGCAAGCGGGCCCCCAGCAGGGGTTCGAGGGTGAAGCCCCCAAAGCAAAAATTGCCTTGTAAAAGTATATTGTAATTTCATTGTAAATCTAGACCGTTCATTATAAGGTCGCAGATCTAACGATAGAGATTATGTTAGGGTTTTTTTCCCTAGAAGGCAACCCTCTTATGAAGGAAATGTATTGTGGCTATGTATGTTGGTGAGTATTGTATTCTGAGAGAGGAGACTGTGAGAGAAAGAAGAGGAAGTTACAGTGGGTTTTGTTGTAGGTTGTATCCCTTCATTTTAATAGATAATAATAAAGAAAGGACCTGGCAATTTCTCTGGTGGACGTAGCCCACACTGGGTGAACCACGTAAATCAGTGTCTCTCTTGTATTGTGTATCTTCTGTGTTTTGTTTCCGCATTTGTTTTATTTTATTGCTCTGCGGTCCTATTTTTATAACAACTGGTATCAGAGCGTAAGGTAACTCGCAGGAAAAGAGGGTTCCTGGTTCGAGTGGGAGCAATGTTGGAAGATGGAAAGTTTAGGGTCGAGAAATTTAACAGCCAAAACTACCAGTTATGGAAGATGCAGATGGAAGATTATTTATATCAGAAGGATCTATTCCTACCATTGAGCGGAGTAGCAAAGAATTCGATGGCCATGAAGGATGAAGAATGGGAGATTCTTGACAGAAAGGCTCTAGGAACGATACGGCTGAGCCTGTAAACATCAGTGGATTTCAATATCTCGAAAGAAAAGACAACGAAGGGTTTGATGGATGCATTGGCCAAATTGTATGAAAAACCCTCGACGTCCAACAAGGTATTTCTAATGAAGAGATATTTAACATGAAAATGTCGGAAGGTGGGTCTGTTGCAGATCATCTAAATGAATTTAATACAGTTACTAATCAACTAAGTTCTGTAAAACTGGACTTTGATGATGAGGTTAGGGCTCTTCTAATCTTTTGCTTATTGCTAGAAAGCTGGAATGGCTTGATCATGGCTGTAAGTAACTCTGTCTCTGGTTCAAATACTTTAAAATTTGATGATGTTGTTGGTGTTATCCTTAGTGAGGAAATGCGATGGAAAAGAACAGGTGAGACATCAGGTAATGCGTTGAACATGGAGAACAGGGGAAGACAAAAGAATAGAGGTAAGGGCTCAGGGAACCGTGGGAATTCTAGGAAGGGAAGATCCAAATCCAGACTTGGAAAGATAGAGTGTTGGAATTGTGGGAAGAAAGGACATCTGAAGAAAGACTGTAGAGCTCCAAAGAAACAAAGAGATGGACAGCATGAGAGAAATCAGGAAGCAAATGTAATAGGTGATGTGTTACAAGATGCTTTGATTCTTTCTGTAGATAATATTTCTGAGTCTTGGGTAGTAGATTTAGGGGCTTCATTTCATGCCACACCCCATAGGAAACATTTTCTAGATTATGTTCAAGCTGATTTTGGACAGGTTCATTTGGGTGATGATGCACCATGCAAAATTGTTGGAATGGGAAAGGTAAAAATAAAGCAACACAATGGAAACCAATGGTTGTTTAAAGAGGTAAGACATATTCCAGATTTAAGGAAAAATCTAATTTCAACAGGGTAGTTGGCAAGTGAAGGTTGTATATCCATATTTACAGATAAGACGTGGAAGGTCATCAAAGGATCATTGGTGATAGCGAAAGGATAGAAGGTAGGTACATTATATTTATGTACTGGTAATACTGACTCTTCTATATCTTTAGCTTCTACAGGAGTGGATACAGCATTGTGGCATCGTAGGCTGGGACACATGAGTGAGAAGGGTATGCAGATACTTCACAAAAGAAATTTGCTACCAGATCTTAAACAAATTGATTTGGACTTCTGTGAGTATTGTGTTTATGGAAAACAAAAGAGAGTCAGATTTCTCAAAGTCGAAAAAGAAAAGAAGAATGAAAGGTTAGAGCTTGTGCATACAGATGTATGGGGACCATCTCAGGTATCATCTCTTGGTGGCTCTCATTATTATGTTACTTTTATTGATGATGCAACTAGAAAAACTTGGGTTTATTGCATTCGACAAAAATCTGATGTTTTTGATACTTTT
>JASDQU010504436.1:126791-137531 GCA_032191745.1 Picea mariana | reverse complement strand
ACATGAAGTCGGAAGTGGTGTCCAATGTGTAAAGCATGCATAGCACTACCGACATATACACATGTCCACTATGATGTTCTCATTAAGACCAACTAAAATTTCTTAAGACATGCATATCACTACCCACACGTACACATGTCCACTATGATGTTCTCATTAAGACCAACCAAAAGTTGTTAAGATTTAATTGAATGTTGTGTCGTATGCACGCATATATGGATCAAAGTCTACCTTTGTGTTCTCCTTTAAGACATGTCAAATGATGTATTTATATTATACTATAAGGTAAGCACATAAGCACATGGAAGTACTTAAAACACTCATAACATTACCCACACATATACATATTCACCCCATATTCTCATTAACACCAACCAAAAGTTTTTAGAATCATTATTAACATAAAGAATTAAAAAAATAAAGGGGTGACAAGTGCAAGGGGTTATTATGTGATCCCAAACGAAATGTTATTGTCCATTATGCTTGGGGATTAAGGAATACTTCCAACAATGTTGTTAGGGTATATGCATTGTGTCAAGGAGTCAAAATTGCAAAGCTTAGAGGCCTTCAAAAGCTGATTATTCTTGGTGACTCCGTGATCGTGATTAGAGCTCTTATCAATCACAAAGACATCGAAAGTAAGGCCATTCCAAGTGCAATTTCTCGGGCTCTCGATCTCATTAAGGAGTTTGACGAATACAAGTTCTTCCACATCAAACATCACTTAAATAGTTAAGTTGGTCGTTGGGCTAAACAAGGTTCCATGCTAGGAGAGGGTGTATTTGTTATCAATGGAGAACAAGGATATATGCACATTCCTTAACTTGATGGGGATATTAAATATAGATTCTGGTTGGAAGCTAGCACATTGGATTGTTCATGTAGCCAACTTTCCTTTACACGATTCTTGAGCTGCTATTATGGATTTCATTTATGGTCGCTTGTGTGGGTTGGGGTTTTCCAATGCCTCGTTGGTCATGACTCTAATTGTTGGAATCTCCTATGGATTCTGGCACGGTGTTTTGGAAGTGGAGAGGCGTAGGGTGGTTGAAGGTTGGAACGAAAGGTGTCTGATGTTGGTGGTCACTCTTTTGCCAGCCAGGTTATGTCTGGTAAACAAGTCTCTCTATTGTGTTTTGCCATCTATCTATGATTGCAAAGTGTCTGTTTTGGACTCTGAAAATGTAGTTGGTTCCTGGTTAGTTGGGTTTATTATCAGTTCCCCTAATGGTAACCCTGGTTCTTGTTTTCTGGGTGAATTATTTTGTCTTTTCCCCTAGGAAGGAGAGGTTTTGGATGATGTCTTTCCATCTGTTTCAACTCTCTTAAGGTCTGGATATCTTGTTGATTTTATTGACACATGGTTTTCAACTGGTGAAATTCCACTTTGGAATTTGGATCTTTTCCCTTCATGTTTTTTACCGACTGTTCCATTAAGTGATGAAAAAGGGTTTGAGGTTTGGATTGTTGGAGATTCTTGTTATCTTCTTTGTCATTCTAGCTCTCTTTTTTCAATATATTCGTGAGGGTGTTCTTGCCTTTGTTTATTTTGGAATCCTTGGCTTTATTTATCTTGGGTGTTTTCACACAGCATGAAGGTCCATTTGGAACTTTGTTTATTTTTTTTACCTTAAACACGTCAGCGCAATGGATATTATTCTAAAAAACAGGTCGGCAACAAGATTGTGTTCTGTTGGTCTCGATTTTCCTGTTGTCACCATTTCAACCAAGTTTGTCAGCATTGTATCTAGAGGAAATTGGTTCAATCATATTGATAGTTGTGGAACGTGTCTTGGTTTGAGCATGGATATCTTCGGGAAGGAATTCAAGCAGATTCTTCGTCATCATGAAGAGATATCTTAAGCAAATTGTTCTATTCTTCGCCAGTTGTCGAATAAAGTAGGGAACTTGGAGCAGTCCTTCACTCGGTGTATTGAAAGTTTGGAAACATAGTGTCATTATTTATGAACTTTGATCATTCAGCCCATGCAATCTCTTTCTATCAACCAACCAGGTATTTGTGGCCTCTAGGCTCTCGTCATGCGAACTTAGAAGACAGACAAAGGGGATTGGAAGCATCTCCCATGGATACTAAAGAAGATTCTCCACAACAAAGTGGAGTATAGGATGTGCAAGACCATGGTTCATCAGTCAACTAATATATTTCAAAAACATATTTTTATTAGGGCAATTTGTCAAGAGATAATGTAATCAAATAGTGTGGTTGTCTACTAAAGCAATATATATGTTTTTCGGGGTTTTAGGAGATATAGACATTATAGCAATATGCCACATTTTTGTATAAAAACTTTCAAATTTTTTTATTGCTTTAACAAAACATTTTGTATAATATAAAAGTTTAAATTAAAAAAAAAAAAAAATACAATTTTTAAAAAATTATATAAAAATATTAACTTATAAATAATTAATAAAAATATATAAAAATATTAACTTATAAATAATTAATAAAATTTGTGCTTTTACAACAAAAGAATTAAATGAAATCAAATAAAATTTTAAAAAATCATAAAAGAATATTACCTTATACAAAATTAATAAAGTTTGTTATTTTATGTGACACAATATCACATCTCTTCCCTTATGTTAAAACAAGATTCACATCTCCCTTCCCTTATTTTAAAGTGAAATAATTATATCTGTGTTTATGCAAAGTGAAATAACTCTTAACAATCAAACATATATATAGCTTTGCCAAAAGAAGATAAAGTTGGGTACAAACCTTAAGGTAAAAATCAAACATATTCACATATACTAAAATATAACTTTGTCAAAAGGAAAATCAAATTTGGGTACAAATTTTAAGGAAATTTAGCGGAATGGATAGCCCTCAAACTTAATCTTTAAAAACAATTTTAACAAAAATAAATAAAATTAAAATTAAAAAAACAATTAAACATATTTACATATACTAAAATATAACTTTGCCAAAAAAAGAGAAAATTGGGTACAAATCTTAAAGAAATTTAGTGGAATGGATAACCCTCTATCTTAACATAAAACAATTGAACTTGCAATCTTGCAAGTGTAATGGGTATGGGTCCTTCTCTTCAGGACAAAGACCCCCTTTCATAGTGGACATAATTCCAACAACTCTTTAACTTACACTTTATCTAATCTAGTTTATATGTGTTTATTGTTATCTATATTAAAATTATGTGATACTAAATAATTTATTTATTTATTTATTATACCTATTATTTATTTATTATACCTAGGTTTTGTGATACTAAATGATTCTTTATTTATGTTTATTATTATTTATATTGAAGTTTTGTGATTTTTCATTTTGTGTAATTAGTTTGTTTATTGTTATCTATATTAAAGTTATGTGATACTAAATAATTTTTTATTTATGTTTAGTATTATTTATACCCAGGTTTTGTGATATTAAATGATTTTTTAATTATGTTTATTGTTATTTATATTGAGTTTTGTGATTTTTTATTTTGTGTAACCAGTTTTAATATAATTAGTTTTTTTTTTTCTAGTAGGTTTAACTTGTAATTATCTTTGTGACTTGTTTTTTAAATAAAAATAGATATAAGATTATATATATTAGTAAAGAGTTTATATTGCTTTAATTTGTGATAATTATTTTAATGATATTTTTTTAAATAAAATGTATATTTGATTTTGTATATTAATCAAAAGTAAAAGCATTTTTTAAGTTGATATTTTTGTTCGATAAATTTAACTAGTGATAATTGTCTTTGTAACTAGTTTTTTAAATACTAGCTCAAATAACAATAAGGATTAATTAAAAAACTCAATAGGATCGATCACGGTGGCTTGATAGGTGCTTGCATTCTCAAAAACTTTGACCTAGTTGTGGCTTCCTCGCAGAGGTCGACCAGGGCCGACCATGGCCACTCCCGGAGGCGGGGAGCCTAGTGCCCCTCCCTCTCACGGCATCGCCTTTCGCAAGCTTTTGACCGATCATGGAAATAAGTCTTCGCCCTCGGCACTGCTTAGTTTTGTAAAACGGTTAGAGACGATACCTGAAATCGACTTGCCTCCAGATCAACCAATGTGAGTTGCAGACTCCCTAGTAGAACGTGGGTTGGTTGGACAGTTCATGAGGCTTTGGCCCTCCACCAAAACCACAAACAATTGGATACAAAGGAACTGGAGACCATTAATACATAATAGTGTTACATGTTATGCGGTGGGCAGAGGTTGTTACATCTTCGAATTCATCTCAAAAGCAGATCGGGACCTGATCTTCAGAAACGGGCCCTATTTCATGGGCCCCCAAGGTCTCTACCTGAACCGATGGCACCCGAGCTTTGATCTGGAATCGGAGGTCCCCAAGGAAGTCTCGGTGTGGGTCAGACTCCCAAATCTACCAATCCACTGCTGGAACAGCTCCTCGCTTCAAGCAATCAGTAATGGCCTTGGAAACTACATAGATAAGACGGATCCAAAATATCAATACTCCTGTGTTTGCATCTGTGTGGAAGTGAATCTAGAGGTTGGGCTCCCAGAGGCAATCAAACTGAAGGTAGGAGAGTGGCAGCACTTCCAAAAACTTGACTACGAACAGTTGTCGTTCAAATGCAGGGGATGCCATGAGTACAGACATTTTAAGAGGAACTGCCCCAAAGAACCTAGCATGGTTAAAGACACAGACGATGGATGGCAACAGGTGGGAAGAGCAAGATCCCACACAAAGACAAAAGGCCCAAGATCGAAGAAGATGGTCCAGGCATACCAAGTGGAGCTTGGACCCAACAGAGATACAAGGAACAACGGTATGGAAACCAAATCAGAAAGGACAAATGAAGTAGCAGAAGTAGTGACATAGCAAAGCCCTGCAAGGGAGCCGGAACAATGAAGAACAAACCTGGAACTAGAGGAAATATCAACGCAAGAGAAGGAAAAGGACCAAGTACAAGACCCCAAAGAACCAGGAAAAGATCTAGCGATGGAGGAAGGCGAGATCTCCTCAGGCAGCAGCAGTGAGGAAGATAGCAGCACCGACCTCACCCCAAAAAAACCAAGAAGAGGAAGGAAAACCAAAAAAGCGGAGCGAGAAAAAGAGACCTACAAAGACGTCCTAAATGGATCGCAGCCAACCATCAAACAACTGATCAACGTCAGACAAACTAGAAAGAAGTCCAAGGCCTTCCAAGGAGTCCACAACTCCCCCTCAAGTAACCAATGAAATTTGTTTTTTGGAATTGCAGAGGTTTCGGAAGTAAGACCAAGGAAGAGGCACTAAAAGACATCATCAAAACCTCCAACACCGAGATCCCGTTGATTCAAGAAACCAAGATGGAAGGACAAGACTTCCTCAGAAAAGCCAAAGCAAGATGGAACAACAGTAGCGGTATAGCAGAAAGTGCCAGAGGTGCTTTGGGAGGTCTGGGCACGCTCTGGAACTCAAAAAAGTACGACCTAATCATGCATGAAACGCACAAACACTGGATCTTCACCAGTCTGCTTCATTTGGGAACAGGGAGACAGGTAAGCCTCCTTAACCTCTATGTACCTATCCTCCTAGAAGACAAAAAATCTTGTTGGGAGACCTTAAGGGAATTCTTGCAACAAAATGTTCCGGAAAACATCATCCTCGGGGGGGATCTAAATCTAACCCTCACAGCGAATGAGAAAAAAGGAGGCTCAATCGTTCGAGACCAAGCAAGGGAATGGGTAGAGGAACTAATGTCTACCTAGGAATTGGAGGATATAAAGCCAGCGAAAGGGAAATACACCTGGTCAAATAAGAGGGTGGGGTCGGGGCATATTGCAGCTAGGCTGGACAGATTCCTAGTCCAAAGCTCCTTCCTAGTTATGGGACTCAATATTGAGTCTACTATTCTCCCGCACAGTGTGTCAGATCATAAGCCAATTACCCTAAGCCTGACCACCAACAACAATCTGGGTCCAATCCCCTTTCGTTTCAATCCAAGGTGGATCCAGGAGAAAAGTTACCCCGCCTTGGTCACCAGAATCTAGAATGGTACAGTAATTGGCTCCCCCTTCTTTGTGTGGGAAGAAAAGCTCAGAAGGTTAAAAAAAGCTCTAAAATCCTAGGCCAAAACCCTTTCAAGTCCCATAGCAGACCGCCAAGAAGCACAAAGACATTTAGAAGCTCATCAACTCGAAATGGAAGGCGTGGACCCTTCTCAGAAAAACATGCAACAAGAGGCAAAGCTGCAAAAAATTTGGCACCAAGCTTGTAGAGAGGAAGAAATATACTGGTAGCAAAAGTCGAGGTGCCTTTGGCTTGAAGTAGGGGATAAGAACACTAATTTCTTTCATAAGCAAGCGGAGGCCCGGAAGCAGTTCAAATCGGTAACTGAAATTCACACTTAGGATTAGATCATAATGGATTTTGAGGGCATCAAAGAGGCAGTGGTGCAAGCCTTTGAATCACTCTACACAGAGTCCCATCAAGCTGCAAGCGACCTAGATTCCTATCCTTTGGCCTTGATACAGTCGTGTGTTCATGAAGATATCAATATCAAGTTAACTAAGGAAATAGATCAGCAAGAAATCAAAGAGGCTCTAGATCAACTGCAACCGGACAAAGCTCCAGGACCATACGACTTTACAACCAGATTTTATCAGCACAACTGGAACATTATCAAGACAGATCTCGCCAAACTCATCAAGAAATCCCAATCCTGCGCAGAATTGGAGGAGGAACAAACTCATCCTTATTAGCACTGATCTTGAAGGAAAGAGGAGCGTCCAACTTTGACAGGTTCCGCCCTATCTCCCTCTACAATACCAGCTATAAAATCCTTACCAAAATCATAGCGAACAGACTAAAAAACTTTCTTCCTACTATCATTCCGAAAAATCAAGGGGGTTTTATTAAAGGAAGGCACATAATGGATAATATCATCCTAGTCCAAGAGGCCCTCTACTCAAGTCTCCGACGGAAAGACAAAGGTATGATAGTCAAGCTCGATTTAGCAAATGCGTTTGACAGGGTAAGGCATAATTTTTCTGTTCCAAGTGATGGAGAGATTTGGTTTCGCCCCCTCCTTCATTAACTGGATCAAAGCTTGTATCTTCGGGACCTGGATAACACCACTGGTAAATGGACGAGCCACAAAGTTCTTCCAAGCAACAAGAGGTCTTCGACAAGGTTTCCCCCTTTCCCCTCTCCTCTACGCTCTCCAAGCTTCTGTCCTCAATCTCCAGCTCGATCACGGGCAAAGGCATCTCAACCTCTCCGGCCTACAAATTACAAACGGGGTAAAGGACATCAACCATGCCCAATTCGCAGACGATACACTACTTCTTGGAGGCGCTAGCCCAGCAACAGCTAAGAAGTTCAAGAAGGAGCTAGACATCTATACAGACATCTCAGGCAGCATGATTAGCTCGGCTAAGAGAAAAATATATGGGTGGAACATCACTCCAAGAGAAATGCATGAAATCTCAAGAATCCTTGGAATAGAAGGCAACACCAATTGGGAAGCGTTTAAATATTTGGGAGTCTCTATCATCAAAGCCATTCCAAAAACTACACACTGGAATCATATGATAGAGAGGATAAAAAATGGAATGCACTCCTGGGGAGCTAACTGGCTGAACATAGCAGGCAAAGTAGTTCTCATTAAAGCAGTGCTGGCAAGTATTCCAATTTATCAAAGCACTCTCCTGTTGGCACCTAGATCTGTAATACAGAAAATAGAAGTGCTGATCAAAACTTTTCTATGGGAAGGAGGAAAGCAAATGGGAAGGAAGCTTCATCTCATCATTTGGGGGAAAATTTCAAAACCTTATCTAGAAGGGGGCCTCCAGCTCAAGGACCTCCAAATGCAAGACTTGGCCCTAGGGGAAAATTTTTTATGAAATATAATCTCAGGGAAATCCAATTGGAGCAAAAGATCCCTCTGGAAAAAATATTTTCGAGGACCTAGGAAAAAATGTCTAGGGAATCCAACCAAATTGGGGAAGGGCTCTCCAATCTTCAACCTTTGCTAGAAGGTGTTGCAGGCATTCCTTACGCAAATCACTTGGATTCCAGGAAATGGGAAATATATCAGCATCTGGGAGGACTTAGTCTTAGGCGAACCAACACTCTCAACAAGGCAAGATCTAAGGCGTCTCAGAGACTGGATGTAGACCAACAGTCTACACAAGCTGTGGGACATCTCAGCCTGGAGAAATGATGAAAATATCTCTTGGTTCAGGTGGGAAATTGCAAATCTACCCCAAGATTTGGAAGAAGAATGGGCCAACTTAAAGAATTTACTGCAACGGAAAACCCCCCTATGTGAAAAAAGAAAAGACAAGATAGGTTGGGGCCACCGTGCAGGGCCTTACACCACAGCTACAGGTTACTCCCATCTTGCCTCAACCCCCCATGTTCCCCTAGACCTTGTAATTTGGAAGGCAATTTGGACAGTGAAATCCCTCCTGAAAATAGATATGTTTGCTTGGACAGTGGCTCAGAAGGGTGTTCTCTCGGGAGAAAACCTTAGGAAAAGAGGGTGGGAAGGTCCCTCTAGACGTCCTCTATGCCTTCAGGAAGAGGAATCGACGAATCACCTGCTGTTGGTCTGCCCTTTTGCCAGTGAGGTCTGGCAGCTAGCCCTTGGGCTAGGGGCTTTGGCCCCTAACCTCCCACAGGAAATCCATCCTCTGCTCTCGAACTGGTAGGCTCTTTGTCCATTTAGGACAACCAATCAAGGTCACCTCTTAGCGCTTTGGAGAACGATTCCAAAATTCATCCTTTGGAAGATCTGGCTTGAAAGGAATAACCGACTATTCAGAGAAGAAAAGAGAACCCTGGCCCAGGTAGCCACAAAAATAAAAGCTCTTTTCAACGAGAGTGCACCTTACTTTATAAAGGCTTCAAACCTGAGGCCCCTAGGACAAGAAGAAGAGGGATGGCTTAGGCATCTTGGGCTCCAAAACACCTAAGCAAATGGTCCTTCAAACTCCCCAACCTGTAGCTGGGAGCTCAGAATGGATAAGATCAAACTAAAAGAGTGGAAAAACTCTATGAATTCCAACTTTCTTTCCTTTGATGGAGCTTCAAAAGGAAATCCGGGAGAGGCAAGGGGAGGAGGGATATTTAGTAATCCCATTGGATATATCATCCTCAGGTATGCCTGGGGAATAGGCACCGATTCCAATAACAAGGCAGAAGCCCTTGCCCTCTGGCAAGAGCTCACTCAAACTTTAATTCTAAATATACAAGATTTAATAGTTATTGGAGACTCAAGGATAATAATCCAAGCCTTAAACCAGAACACCAGAGTGGCCAATGGAAAACTTCAGCACGTTATAGACAAAATCAATTTACTCCAGAGACAATTCCACTCTATCCAACTGTTCCACGTCCTGAGAGGGAACAACGCTCAGGCGGATGAAGAAGCCAATGTGGGAGCCCGTTTGGAGAAAGGTTGCATGTGCCTCAACGAAGTTATAGTCAAAAGGAGAATCTCGTAAGTCTTCAAAACGCACTGACAACACAAGTGGACATAGGACAAGATGGGGGAGCAGGAGACAAGACAACAATATCTCAGCCAGATCGCATGACTTTCAGAAATGAGGGAGGACACCATCATTTGGCTAGTGAATAAAAATCCTCAACCCATACCACAGATCAACGAATCATGCAGCGCAATGAGCCTGAGGAGGCATTATTTAACACAGGCAGAAGGAAGGGGGTTCAATAGAGGAAGAGGGACATCGCGCAGTGAGGGAAAGACTAAGCAACAAAGGGAGAAGACCAGGGAGTTGTGGAGGGCCAACATATTTGCAAACGAGGGAACTCGATGGCGTCAAGCTCGGGTAATAAACCATCCATGGAGGAAAGAATTACAGTGCTGGAAGAGGATGTGCAGAAGTTGCGCGGCTTGTTGATCAACCTGGACAATTTTTTGGAAAACCTAGATAGCGAGGTAGGAAGAAGAATGGAGGTGCTTGAGAATGACATTCTCTACACAAGGTCAGGACTGAGCGAGGAGTTGTGGAGGCTGAGGAAAGACATGGATAATCCAAAGCATGAACACGAAGAGAGAGTGAGGAGCTTGGAGCAACAAATGGAGTAGTTGAACAAGGAATGGAAGGATGAAAGAGAGTAGCCCAAGGGAAAAGGCACGGAGTAATGTTACTCTTTGTACCTTTGGTCTCTGGACTATGTAACTCTTGTAATTCTGGACTCTATGTAACCGCACCAGTGGCTTGCCGCTGTCTTTTAATACAAAACCCATTGACCGTTTCTGTCAAAAAAAAACTATATAAATAAAAAATGTCTTTGTAACTAGTTTTTTAAATAAAATAAATATATTTTATATATTAATAAAAAATTTGTGTTGCTTTAATTTATGATAATTGTTTTAATGATATTTTTTAAAAATAAAATGTTTGTATATTAATAAAAAGTAAAGATATTTTCTAAAACAAAAAACAAATCATATTATGCAGTAAAATATATAAATAACTTAGTTTAAGCGTTTTAAAAATAATAATAAATTCAACATATATTACAAGGAATAAAAAATGTATTCAAACCATGGCTATTGAAATAGAATGGTTAAAGTATATAAATTAATACTTTCCCTCGAAATGTAAAATCATGCAATAGAATGGGTATTGCAAAGTGACAAATAGCAATTTTTTTAAAGCTTATTCAAATAAAAAAAAAAAGCATTTTTTCTGAACATAGTCAAAACTTCAATATTGATCTCTTAAAGCACTTTTCATGTGCATTGCACGCTTTTAGAGCATCTAAGGTTGAATCAATAG
>JASDQU010504436.1:95861-107593 GCA_032191745.1 Picea mariana | reverse complement strand
GATTGTGTTATTACCAAACCTATGGATAAAAATAATTTGGTTTGAAGAAGGCCACTTCCTTATACCATTTCATTTATTAAGTCTTGGCAACTACGTAGACTAATCAACTCAATATTGAATAATTTTTCAATTAAATATTTGAAGCATCTACTGTAAATTTATCCCATATAGGTTTAGAGATGTTGCTTGGAATTATGGCTTGTTTATTATTATTTCTTGATTTGAGGTCCCCTAATAAGAGAATATACCTTAATTTCTTAAATATGAATTATCGTGTTGTAAGCCATCAAAGGAACAATATTTTCTTAAATTGTTGATTTTGTAAAATCTAGAGTTTATTAGCGTATATTAATTGATTACCAAAAAGATTGTGTTAGTGTTAATGACCAATAAGAGAGCCAAAGCCTATGTTTTACATTGTTATGTAGTGCAAGGGGCATCCGATGAAGAAAAGGATCTACAAGGATTGGATAAAATACTTGGCAAACATGATACCATTTTTTCAAGACTTACCTCAAACCTTCCTCCAAAACAATCTAGAGATAAATACCATAGAATCGATATCAAGATCAACTCTAGTTATCTTAAAATCTTATAAACACTCCCATAGACACAAAACTTAAATTGAGCATTTGTTCTGAGAGTTAGTAGATCGTGGAAAATAAACATGAAACAATACTCCATATTCAACATCAATTATAATTGTAACGAAAAAGGAAAATTACTACAAATTATGTATTGACTATAGAGCATTAAATAAAATTACTATTTAAATAAGTTCCCCATTTCATTTGTGGATGAACTATTGGATGATTTTCATGGTGGTAAATATTTCTCCAAGCTTRATATGAAATCTAATTATTAACCAACAAGAATATGAGAGGAGGACCACATGAGGACATTCCCAAAATGGCCTTCCATACCCATGAAGGTCTATATGAATAATGCATCATGCCTTTTGGATTAGCTAATGCCCCAACTACTTTCCAGAAACTAATGAATGATTATTTCAACCATACCTATGGAAGTTTGTACTAGTGTTCAATTGATGACATATTTTAGACTACAATAAAAATGGATTTTACACCTCAAGCATGTTGATATATTAATGAGGTTATAAGTTATATATAAACAAGTCAAAATAAAACTTTGGAAAGGATGAAATAGAATTCTTGTGTCACATTGTATCAACAAAAGAAGTCAAAGTAGATCCAAGAAAGAATGTTGCAAGAAGTCAAAGTAGATCCAAGAAATAATGTTGTAATTATTTATTGGCTTAGCCCCCAAAACATCACATTGTTATGTGGATTCATATGCCTTACATGCTATTACAAAAGATTTAAAAAAACATATGTAGGGAGTGTCACTCCACTTAAAAACCTATTGAAAAAATATGCCTTTAAATGGGACTTTGCAACATAAACATGTTGCCAAAGGATGAAAACCTTAATGATTTCCAATCATATCATAGCCACCAAAAACTTCAGGAAGCCACTTATACTTAAATGTGATGCTTTATGATTAGACATAAGAATGGTGTTTATGCAAGAAAACCATTCCATTGCTTTTGGAAGTCTGAGATTAAACCAAACAGAGCAAGAAAAATAAAATATGACAAGGAAATGTTAGCAATCATTCATGCCTATGAAAAATGGAAATAATTCCTACTAGATGCCAAAATCTTGATCAAAATTGACCACGACATCTTAAAATGTTTCATAAACTAGAAGTTCTCATCATCGGGAAACAAAAGTGGGTCAACAAGATCCAAATTTTTTATTTTGGAATCCTCTAAAGAAGTGTACTAAAGATCAAGTCATTGATATATTATTGAGGAAAGAAGAAGGAGATGCTACATTGTGCTCGATTTTGTTAGTCATCTTTGAATGGATCTCAAGTATTCAAGTAGCGTATGTAAAAACCTAGACATTAGGAAGATAATCTAGGAAGTTGAAAGAAACAATTCAACAAACTCAAGACATGTTCAAGAAGTTGATATGTTATAATACAAGGAAATGATATATTTACTCAACTTTTCCAAATTCAATATCCAAGTCTTAAAAGAAAATCACGACTCCCCAGTTTTTTAAAACATACTATAACATTTGCCAGTCCTTCTTCTAGAAAGGAATGAAGGTTGATATTCGGAGGTGTCACAAAATGTGACCTATCTGTGTCATAAGTTTGAATCCATTGTACCTCCTAGCCTCGTTCAACCCCTTCATATTCCTGACCATAAATGTGTTGAAGTATTATGTATTTCATCACATGTCTTCCTATCTCAAAGGGGAAGGACAACATATTTGCAATTTTAGATTGATTAATGAAATATACTTAATTCATTAGAATATCATCAAAAGCTAAAACTAGTCAAATAATGGATAGTTATGTGAAAAAATGTTTATAGACTCCATGGGTTTCCCAAAGTTATTGTTAGTGATAGGGATCCAAAATCGACCAACAAATTATAGAAGGAATTGTACCACCAAATAGGAACCACATTGACCCTGAGCACCACATATCATCCCGAGTCAAACATACAAATGAAAGTGGTAAATAAATGCTTTGAAGTATACTTGAGGTACTTTGTGAATGATCATAAATTGTAGTGGCACAAATGGATACACCTTGCAAAAGGGTGTTACAACATTACCTACCACACTTTAGCAAAAATTACTCCTTTAAGGTCTTTATACCATGGATATCCATCACTAGCAATAAAGGAATATGTTGTTACCAACCCCAAATTTCTTGTTGTAAAATACTATTGAACCATTTTTTATGAAATTCTTGATATCCTAAGAATCATCTTGAGCAAGCAAGGAATTGAGCCAAGCAAAATGTCAATTTGAAGAGAAGCAGTCGTGAATTTGAAGTAGGATATTGGATGTTTGTTCAACTCCAACCATACAAACAAAATTTGCTTTAAAACAATAAGAATCATAAAATTGTGCCCAAGTTCTATGGTCCTTGCCAAATCCAAAAGCAAGTAGGGAAAGTAGCATATGCATTAGATATTCCAAACAAGGGGAAGTTTCATAATGAATTTCATGTTTCAAAGATGACAAAAAAATGTGTCCAATGACTTTCATATATAAAGATAAAGTTACCCCTCCTGTATGACGAAGGAAGACTAGTACTAGAACCAGAAGGTATCTTAAAATTAGTCATAACAAAAAGTTGTTCATTTAAGAGATATCAATGAATATCTTATAAATTTTTATGACTTGCTAGAAGATGAAGCTACCCAAACGAATGAAGAATTCAAATCAAGACACTCATCATTACCAATGTTTCAAGGTCAAAACATTTTAGGAGGTGATGACTCTAAATATAGGTAGTTAGAAATAATTAATAAACGATAATAGATATTCGATTCATTGTGAAAAGTCATGACTAGTAATAACATATGTATAAATAAAAGAGTCATGCATATTTTATCAAACCATTTATTAGGTGATCAAATATATTTTACAATCATGTATTGTGATTAGCTCCCTAGGGGGTCATTCTAAATTTCCCCTCCCCTTGACCCTTACCTTTCAACCATGGAGACTATTCAAATCAAGCATGTTGACATGACAAGTTATATAATATAGAATACAATGAATGTTTTCATTCAACATGCATTCATAGTGTTGGGGTTGAGTTTCCACAAGGCACTAACTTTTCATAAGGTACTCATGTTTGACCTTTTCTCATGCCTTCAACTATGCCACACGTTTAAAGCTTAGAAGAACCAAACCTTTCGATGTGGCTTGATTCGGAAGTCTCACGGGATGGTACCCCCTAAACCTAAAGCAATGACCATCATTTGGTTATTGGCCCTAGCCAAACCATTCCACAAGAAATGGGTTCCCCTTCCTCTCCAGGTTTTCCTAAGTCCTTAAATGGACTTCTCATTCTCAACCTAGCTCTGCAATGTGTTAATAACTCCATCTCACGTGGTGGTGCTCAATCATGTCTATGTTACTATCCAATAGTGTTTATCATTAAGACTTGGCCCAACTAATCCTTGGGCTCTACCTTTAAATATTAGTTCTTTGAGCACTGACATTCAAGAAAGGGACTACATTGGGGCAAGCACATCAAGAACACACAAGTAACTCAAGAAAGAAGAGATATTTTAGGGAATATTAACCAGTCGAGTTCATATTACTTCTTCAAGAGTATTTATGTATTGGAAATATGGTTGGAGTAATTGTCCCGCTCCAACTAATCATTCGTTAAGATCTATTTTGCATTTATCCTTTACTTGACTTTACTTAATTTATTACATATATTAATATATTCTACTATGTCTAATGTATGATGACTATTACAAGGTGTTACACACTTAAGTGTCGCACCTATTTACACATAAGTGTTGTAAAGTGCCGTATGCACCTTAATAAGTGTCGCATGCACTTTAATAAGTGTCGCAACCCCTTGACACCATGAAAGAACATTTGTCATAATCCCTAAGTAATTTTGAAGGAAGAAACCCATCATTTGAAATCAGGAAACATGCCATTTACTTGGAATTTTGACCATTTTTTGAGGGTTTTTGGAGGTCAACGCCCTCCTGCCCATGTATAGGGAGCATTGATCCCCTTTTTCAACACCCCGTGTTCAGTTCTTAGGGAGCGTTGATGTGTTCAAAGGAGGTTATAACCATCCCACCTTTTTCTAAGGGAATAAATCTGAGGAGATTCATGTTTGTTTGGGTCAAGGATTTGAGTCACCCTACTTGGCTCCATCCTAGGCAATCTCAAGAATCCAAATCCCAACTTGTGGAGAAAAATACTCAACCATTTCCCAAAAAATATCATGGTGGTTAAGCCTCCCAATCCTGTATTTTGAGAGCATTTCCATTGTAAAAGGGGAGGAATCCATTGAAGCATCATCATTCTGATCTCAAGACATTCATGCAATGGTTAGACTGGAGAGCTTGGAGAAGTTGTTGCAACGTCAAAGGTGATTTGTAAGTTCTTTCTTTATTGTCTTTCCATAAATATAAACTTGGCCTATTCCCTTCAAGTTCATGTGTTCAAACATATGCTTGTTTATTGTTGTTTTAGTCATCGTAGATAGATCTATTTTGTCTAACCACATAGAGTAGAAGAAGCAGATTCATTGTTGTCTATTGCAGGTCTTGTCTTGCACCTATGAGCTTGGATATTAAGGTTAGAGGTTGGAGCAGCGAGGATGATCATCGTAAAAATGTATGCCACATTCTCTTCCTTCTCATTTATGTTAGTCAATATAGGTCTAAGGGGACGCTAGTGTCCATTTGTTTGCTTATGTCTTTGGACCAAATAAAGGGGTCTTGGTCCAAAGGGGACTCCAACCTGTCTACAGGGTGAAATTTCTCAAAAAAAAAAAATGGCGACTCCATTGAGGATGAACTATGATGTCTGCTGAGTCTGGGCAAATTTTGGTGTTTTTCCAACACTTACAGGCATCAACGCTCCCCTATAGTGTCTCACAAAGTGTTGATTACCATTATCAACGCTCCCCCATACTGTCTTATATAGCGTTGATCCTTGTTCAATGCCCTGACTGCCTTCTTACATGAGCGTTGATCTCCTCTTTTTCTCGGTTTCAAGAATTTTTTCTCTGTTTTTCTCAGTCCTTTGATTGGAGGCTTTGTCCCAGAGTCTTATCTATTTGGTTTTGACTTTGTTTGTCTAAGATATCGACATTTATCACTTATTTTACCTCCCTTGAGTTTGAAAATTATTTATGTTGTGATATTGTATGACTACCTTGGGTTAACAAGATCCCTTGGTGTCTGCCTTCTAGTAGTCTGATCTCATCCCGAAAGTCTTTAGATTTCTGATAACTTAATTATTTTTGAAGTTTTCGTTAAATTGAAATTTCAAAGGTTGCTTTGTTTTGAGTTTCTTTGTTGCCTTCTTTAGAAATATTTAGTCTTTTAAATGCTTGAGACTCTATTGTTTGTTGCAACCTAGCCCTAATCTTTGATTTTTGTTGCTCATTGTTTTAGGATTTCAAAGAGTGATGTTCTTCTTTCTCTTTTACATAATTTGAGTCCTTGATTGAACAAGTTATCTCACTCTTGATTTCTTTCAGTTCTCAACGAACTTTTGAGTGCACTTTGTTTGATTTCTTTTTTCTTTGTGTTCCTTTGTGTCAAACATTGATTTCTTTCATTCTCATTGAAATATAGGAAGCATAAAAGTTCTGCATTTGAAGAGATTTCATTTCACATACAATAAAAAAAAGAGAATTTATGCATTCTTAGGAGTTTTGTTTTGGTACATGTCTTGCATTTGCTTTAGGATTTCAGAATTGTTTGATAGTTTGGCATCATTTTGGAAAGTTGCATGATATTGAGTGCTTGTTAACAAGAAAATAAATCTTCTCCTTCTCATAGATAGAATTCATCGAAAATAAACGATCGCATTTCATTATTGAGTCTCCCACATCATTAGTTTCATCTCTGTGGACCTTTCTGAGTAACAAAGCCATTAAAATCAACCAACGCTCTAATAAAATCAACCAACGATTTGCCTCTCTTGGGAGTTATTTCTATGGGATCGTCGAGGGTCTACGGGATCAACTAATCCAACCATTCTTGATTTGTTTTTATGGTCACAACCCTGAGAACTTTTCTGCAACTATTATACCAGGGGGCTCAGTAAGTTCAAGTGTCATAATCTTGTCTTTTAAGCTCTTTGTGTGTCTATATGTGTGTATGTCATAAGATGTATATTTCTTAAATGTTTGTTTCTCTTGTAGCAAGAATCTCGAAAGTGATGCTCTCTACAAGTGCTCTGCTCAATCAACTGCTACAAAACAATTAATTCTTCAAACTTTTTCAAATTGTTGCTCTCCATCATGACTATGCTTCTTTATGATCTTGGGTCTCTAGAAACGTATGGAGTCTGCAATTTTCATTGTATGAAGCCCAACTCTAACTATGACTCAACTAAGACTCGGTATGATCACGACTTGACTAACTCGACTAGGACATGACTCAATAGACTGCATTATGAGTCTCTAGCATAATTATACAAAGACTCATTTTGTCGGTACTGGGATTTTACATACTCAATTAAATGTTGTCGACCAAGGATCGACTAATGACAGAAATAAGCCAATCTAATTAGTTGGAATCCAACTTACATTACAATGGTGGACATGATCGTCTTCCTTAAAGACTCGTGTTTAATCCTCTCCTTTCATTTGACACAATTAACTCAATTATACACTTGAACCAATCAAATCGATCAACAACATTCCATCGTTTTTACTTTTCAAATATTAAGACTTTATGTTGCTAACACCCTTGATATTACTCTTTTATACAAACATGACTTCATTGCCTTTGGCCATGCTTCATGTGACCCTTTACATTTTCATGCCCCCTTTAATAAAACTCAACATTGGTTCAACTTTATTACAAAATTTAGACCTCTCGGGTGTGACTCTCATTACTCTGTTATGAAGTGATTCCTCTAATGTTTAGGCTGCCACTCCAAATTTTAAGCATTTATCAAATATATAATATAAAAACAAATCCATTGTGAACTTTTTCCCATTTGTCATTTGCAAACTTAGTCATACTTTTTTATGTGTAGCCTGTTTTCTTCAACATATGAGCAATAGGAGAATGTTCTCTAACAGTTGATTCTACACTAGTTTCCTCCTTAGTCGGCAAGATGTGCATGCCTAATACAATGTTAAGCAATGGTAAGAATATCAACATTGGAAGTAGGTAAGAATATCGAGCATTAAAGATTAAATTTACCATCATAGGCTTGCAAACTCAAACCCATCCTCCGTACGTGTGATTGTGTGGCATAAAATAGTCAGCAGGCTTCATAGTAGTCAATGGGTGTATGATGTTTGACGATTAGGCTGAACCCACAAAGAAGTCGATGCCCATGTTGAACTCTATTAGCCTCAAACACCATGACATTGAACTTCTCGGTGAGTTGTTTGACTTCAAGTCTTTCCTGAGTAAGCAGTAGGCCCTTTGTAAACTTAAAATATCATTCAATCAACCCTCCGTGATGTAATGGATGGGCAATTTTTTTGGTTTCTTGTGTAGGCTGCAGGCTTGTCAAGGAGCTTCTACTTGTATCCTAACAATCTTTTGAACATGCATGTATTCTTTTTCTTCCAAGGTCAAACCACCCTCATTAGTTGTTGTTGTCACCCAGACCAAATGAAGGAGGCAATGACGTCGATGTTGTAATATTCTAGATTACATTGGAATTCAAGAAAGGGACTACATTGGGGCATGCACATCAAGAACGTAGATGTAACTTAACTCAAGCAAGAAGAGATATTTTAAGGAAGGTTAACCAATTGAGTTCATATTCCTTCTTCAAGAGTATTTATACATTGGAAAGATGGTTGGAGTGATTGTACCCACTCCAACTAATCATTTGTTAAGCTCTCTTTATACATTTATCCTATACTTGACTTTACTTAACTTTATTACATATACTCATATATTATACTATGTCTAATGTATGATGACTATTACAAGGGCTTGAAAAGCCTCCCAACAGTTCCCAACCCTTTCCTTAAACCTTTCCCTCAAACACTCACATGAACAAAACAAAAACACAAACACAAACCCAACCTTTATGGAGTATCCCCCAAACCTAAAACATAAGCCAAGTTTCTTATCCAACATACCACGAATTTAGAAGACAATTAAACATGTTCAGTGCTCCACCTTTTATCCCTTCACCTCCCTTATAAGGGTCATGCTTGTCCAAGTGTACATTCAATAAACACATAATCCATAACCATGATTACATCCCAACAATGACACCTTCAAACTTTCAAAAAAGTTGGCACCGCAACTCTAACACATTAAACCATGGAGGATTCTTAGGCACCCTCCACCTGTCCCCAACTTGCCCCGCCCCCCTTGAGATATGGTGATCGATCTCCCCCCTTTTATCCGAGTGGTGAATTAGGGTTCCCCATTTCAAACAATAACGACAACCATTCATATTATCAACCAAACTCTCATACCAACAACGGGTGCCAAAGTCAAAACAATTGGAACACTCTCTAGATAAATTATGCATATCTAGTTCATAGTCTACTAATCCCATGGATTGTGACTGCATGGCTTCCTTAAAACCTTCTTACACCTTTAAAATTTAGTGGTGGGCTATGTGAAGATCCAGACAAACAAACACATTGAATCATTTCCCCTTACCTATGTTGAGGTTATTCCTGACAATAATGTGGTATTAAAACTTTACCATGAGACCCTATGTGAAGATCCTCTCTACTAGTTTCATAATTTCGAGGATGGCTCCATTTATAGCCTCCAACGAGTCATTGTTATTAGTTTGTCAAACATTTCAACATTCCCAAAGCTGATAAACATGACCTTGTAACCTTGTTGGACAAAAAAAAAGAAGAAGAAGAAGAATACAAGGAATCCAAATTAACTTTCATTAGTATATGGTGCTCTATATCACACAACACATTGATCACCCTCCTTGATGATGAGCTCATGTGCGTCTTTTTCGATGTTACACATCATGACAATAGAGTTAACTTGTACCTTCAAGAACCTCGCATGCTATAATAGGCCATTAATTATCTCATATGTTGGGGAAATCAAACCCAAGAGTTTTAAAACTCAATATTCAAATGGGAACACAATCAATGACGGTGTTACCAAGATAACCCCACCAAAGACAAAGACCAAAACCATTCACCTCATTAAACATAAACTTGATTCCTCAACTTTAAGACTAGAATGTAGTGTCACTACCATGAAGTGGACACTGACAACTCAAAAAATTATCACATCATTGAAATAAAAAGACTAGAATGTAGTGTCACTACCACGAAGTGGACACTCGCAACTCAAAAAATTATCACATCATTGAAATAAAAAGAAGCAAACAAAGGCCGAGATAAGCAACCTCGACAAACAAATAATTGAAATATCATCATTATAGAAGTGAATGTCAATATAAAAAATTACCAAGATTATTTACGTGATCATGAACCCTAGAGGAAAAAAAGTACTTTCATAAAAAAGAAACAAAACCCCCTCTTGATTCCAATGAAGGAGAGGAAGCTCCCTCACCTAAGTCTTCCAAAAGGAAAGCAAAGTGTTACTCTAGTCCTTCTTCTAGCCAATTCTCTCATAATGGTTCAAATCAAGTACTCTCACTTAGGCGTGTTGATGCCAAGTATCGATTGGATATTGTTGGATATGGTGTTGTATTCACTGTAGGTACATTGTGCATTCTAGATGATTTATGGGGGGGTATCCTTGGTATAAAAGGGATATTCCCAAGTGGAGGGGATTGAATTTGGTGATATTTTCTCGTTTATTTCTATGTTGACTTCTATTAGATTCCTTTTGTATGTTGTTGCCACATTTGACCTTGAAATAAAGAAAATGGATGTGGATACATCATTCCTACATGGGAATTTGGAATAAGAATTTTCTATGTCATAATGAGAAGGTTTTATATTGAAAGGAAAGGAGGACTTGGCTTGAAAATTTAAGAAATCCCTATATGGCCTTGAGCAACCACCAAGGATGTGGTACCAAAAGTTTGATATTTATGTTTTGGGAATTAGTTTTTCAGGAAGCAAAGTACACCCAACAAAAAGGTGATCACTTTGTTATCATGGTGTTTTATGTTGATGATATGTTATTAATTGGAAACAACAAGGAAAAGATCAAGGATGTGAAGTCTCAGCTAACATCTTTGTTTGATATGAAGGATCTTGGTGTTGTAAATTTTGTTTTTGGCATGGAAATCAATGGCATTGTTTGAATAGGAAACTCTAGTTAACTTAAAAGAAATATGTTGGGACAATATTGTAGAGGTTTAAAATACAAGAATATAAACCGAACGAGGCTCCTATTCTTGTGTATGTAAAGTTATCAATAGAACAATGAATTGAGAAACAAGAAGAGGTAGAGGACATGTCTTGTCTTCCTTATGCAAGATTTGATGGAAGTTTGATGTATACCATGGTTTATACTAGATTAGACATTTCCCATGCAGTGGAATTTTTTAGCAGATATATGTCAAAACCAGAGAAGGAATATTAGATTGTTGKAAATAGGGTTTTCATATATTTACGYGACACATCAWATTATGCAATATGCTACGAAGGAAGACCTAGATCAAATATAGTATTGGATGTACAAGGTTTTGTTGATGTAGATTGGGTTGGAGATCTTGATCATCGAAGATCCACAAGTGGTTATGCATTTAACTTGTTTGGTGGAACAATTAGTTGATCAAGAAGTGGGTTGTATTTGCTTTATCAACTTCAAAATATGAATACATGGAAGTCACTCACATGAGTAAGGAATTTGTATGATTACAAAGGATGTGTTTAAATGTTGGTTTCTTACAAGGAGTTGAAAGCTAGATTGCAACTGTAAAAGTGCAATATTTCTATAAAAGAACTTTGCTTATCATGCCAGGACAAAGCATATTGTAGAGCAATGCCATTTTATTAGAGACATGGTTGAAGATGATAAGGTGTTCCTTTAGAAAGTTAATACTTTAAAGAATGTTGCAGATTCATTAATGAGTTTTGTTAGTATTAAGAAGGTTTCTTAGTGCAAAGAATCAATGGGCTTAGTTGGCCCAAGTAGTTGATTTTGACCCCATGTGGGGCCCCTATGCAAAGTATTCAATAAGTGGGAGATTGTTGGACATGTATTGTATTCTTTGCAAGTAGATTATGCATCCCAACATGAATTTTTTTTT
>JASDQU010504436.1:34287-49354 GCA_032191745.1 Picea mariana | reverse complement strand
CCTGTCGTAGGCAAAGAGGGACTATAGCGATCGATAAATCATTGACCTGGTATTAAATTGTGAATTGACCAAAAATATTTGCATATTCTCTATTTTTGGAACAAGGGAAGTGAAAACATCGTTTTTTATATAATAGAAAGTACCATGTTTGTCAAGATCTGATTGGACAACGGATTGGAGGTCTTATTGCCGCCTTCGCTATTCCCAATGTTAAATGTCTTGGCATATCCAAAGTATTTGGTATTATATGGTCTTTTTGACTCGTACATTTTATTATGCATTGGTCGAAGGTGGATTAATGCTAGCATTAGTTCAAATGTTTCCCTTAGCATTTTCTGTTGGTTATAATACATTCTCTACCATATTACTATGTGTGATTTTTGCTTTATTGTTGCGTGCTTCGAGAGAAGAGGCCTGCCACGCTGCATATTTTCTTAAATGCTTGCATAGGCCTACGCCCTTTGACGGTCCTGAGAATCTTAACTGTTTACCTAACAACTCTGGCAGTCTTAAATGATTATTGTACAGATGCGTTGCAATACAGTTTCGTTCATGGTCGGCATCGCTGCTGGAGTGCTCGATCCTTGTTCGCTGCTTCGTTCCATGATTCTGGTTCTTGTTTGATTCAACTTTGCAAAGTTGAGGTCCTGCCCTTACAGTTCGAGCACCTCGTGGTTGTTCATTGGTTTGTTGTTCTTCAACTTTGCAAGTTGTTGGACTTGTTGTTGCGGTTTGCAGTTTTTTGGGGCTGACCTCTTGTTATCCTTTCTTGACGGGTAAGTTTCCCTGTTCTTATTGTTTTTCAATGGTGGGAGTCCTTGCCTCCAAATTCTGTTGCAGACCATCTTTGTATGTGCTCTTAGTTTTTGTTCCTCAAAACCATGCATCTTGCAATGCAGAGGGCTTTACGAAAAGTAGTTGGGAGCCATCAGAAGAGGGAACCATCAGGCAGGGTGTAGTTGCAGGGGATGCTTTTATTCTGTGGGTCGAAAAACTGTGTTTACTTGTTCTCTTTCTGCTCAGTAAAGTTATTGTTTTATTTATTTGTCTATTTTCTTCTCATCTGCTATGGGGACTAGGCGGGATTCGAGTTGAGAAGAAGAAGGTTGAAAGATACATACGGATATTGGTACCCTATTTTGCTTTCTTTTTTATTTTTCTAGCTTTTTTTTCCCCGTACTTTTCTCTGTTTTCATAGAAACTGAAAGTATGTAGCAACCATCTTGAAAATGACAGTTGAAGAGATGAAAGAAGTGATAGATGTTGAATCGTATGAAATAGATACACAATCCATTATACATGACAACATTGACGTGGTTTTGCATAGCAATGGGATTTTTAGATTGGATGCACTCTCCTATACTGTTGAGGATTGCCTTTTCGATACATTCCAGGTTCTATTGCATTTTCGCTATTCGTCGACCGAGTTGCGCAATGGATTGATAGAATATTTCTTGACTTGTTTTAAAAATGGCGATGTTGAGGCTTTGCAGTCCTATGAATACGAATTGGAATCTGATTTTCTTTGGTAGTTGCATGGAATACATGATGTCACTACGTATTTTTTAAAGATGTGGTTGTCTACATATCCAGTTCTGCCTGCGCATGAGAGGAGACTTTGGGGAGATACATTTTGTATACGGTGGCTGTCTAACTGGTTGAATATATCAATTGGCATTTGGTCATTGACAAGAAAAACAAGATATCTACTATTCAACAAAACTGCATCTGACAACCCATATGGCATCTTGTTCCATGATGCCAATGCCCTTAGTGGCCATTATGAACCACTGTTGTACATAAAAATTTCCATATGCAATATAGAAGGTTCTTGTATCTACTTGTCCGTTATTTGCAAAGACCTTCAATCACAATGGAAACAGATTTTGCATGGCATAGATTGCCATGGTTTACAACTAGCAACAAATGTTGTGTCTAGTTGTGGAGATAGTTTGTTCAATGCAATTTGATGTTTGGTGGCAGCGGAGTTTGATGTTCAGTCGTTGTGACTTTACACTGTACAGTCCTTTTGCAATGCGATTATAGGCGATAACCAACAAGCTTTTAGGTGCTTGCATCGACACCTTTGCCCATATCTCGTAGAAAATATGCCGACAGTTGGAAGTTGGGAGGAATACCTTGTGAGCATGGCGCTTCCATATGAAAAAGGGAATACGGAGGGTTGCATATTCTATTTGCAATGGTTGTTTATTTTATTCAGGGTGAATATCCAGGTGTGGTCGCCCTTGACAGATGCCACTGTCCATTCTTGGGTTATTGATTCAAATTACGATCGAACAATTGACATCCTCTCGTTGAAAACATATACAACACATATCCATTATGAACCTTTGATTGCACATATCGGTAGTTCAGGCTTGACTATCCATGCCACCCAAACAACATCGAATTTGCATACGCGTGGAATGCTTTTTAGTGAAAATGAAATTCCTCCCGGTTGCGATATGGGCAGACAGGGCTTGAACAAAAAAAACATGCGTAAAATTCTTAACAATTGTGATGAAGCCATAGACCGCTTAGCCAAAAAATGTAGAGTAAGTTATCACAATTTGAAAAAAATTATTCGTCAAATTCGTCCCACTTCTAATAAGGTCACACAAGCCTTGAACAAAAAACGTAAAGCAGTTTATGAGAAGCCGAGTGAAAGTGAAATACATCCCAGTTGCCACCAACTCATCCTACCCTTGGGAAAGAAACGTAGAGTAAGTTACCACAACTTGAAAAAAGTCATGTGCGAGAGAAAAAAATACATTGCTACACTTCCTTTTAGAGAGAAACTCACATATCACAATGTAAAGAAATTTGTTCATGTAGAACAGAACATAAACATGTGCGATCGCATATCCCAGAATGGTGATGCAACTGTGCCAATTTGTGATTTGCAACCAACACCATGCAATAGTAGCAATGAAAACCAGGAAACAATTTCTACAAATACTTCCTTGCGAAAGAAAAAAGCAAGACAAAACTACATGAAACAAATGAAAGATACTCCTTCCATTGCATGTGCAATTTGTGAACAATTGAATTTTTCAAAAAACAGTAAGTCTTTCATGCCTGATTTGCAAGCATAATACCTTCGCTTGACAGCGCACGATAAACCATTTTCCAGTGGGAAAGTTTGTCTTCCATGCAAACGATCGCTTGAAAATGGAAAACTGCCACAGTTTGCAACCCCAGGCCGAATAAGATGTAATACAACACTAGCAGATGTAACTACACTTACGGAACTCGAGGAGACACTTGTGTCTCTGCGAATTGCATTTTCTCAAATCATACCTTGGGGCTATAAACGACCCCAAATGGGAATAACAGGATCAATTATTAATGTGCCTGTTCAGCTAGATGTTGTGCAAAAAGCGTTACCACAATTCATTAACAATACAATTACAATATATGTGGTTATGAAAAGACGCTTGCGATACAAAAATGCCTATCAGACAGGCAAGGTGCATGTGCATGCTGTTATGAAATCATTAAAGGAATTATGTTCCAGGGCCCTGTACAAAGTAGATGACATTTGTATAAATGCCAACTGGAACAGTTTTCTCGCAGAAGAACATGGCAACTTTGCAGACACTCTTGAAAATCCTAGTGATTTTGATGCAAGTGATGAATCGGAGAATGAAACACCTGCTGAAACATTGGTACATGGATTCACTGATTCATAGTGCATTCGTGACTTGCAAGACAAAATTGTCGAAATTGCACCTGCCGAGGGGCAGCGTCCACTTGGAATATTCAAGGACAAATACATTGAGGAAATGAACTTTCCAACACTCTTCTATGGAGATCCACGTGGCATTGATATTATAGAATGATTCAGTTATCATAAAATAGTCCGATGGGAGCTGCAACATTCAAGTGGTTGCTTCTCCTGACACATAACAAATTTGTTTTTCAAAACAATGCGCATAATAATAGAGCAAGTTTTGTCCTGCATGTGGGTCCGAATAAGAAAAGGCCAGGTACAAGGAAGAAATTTATTCACCAAGGATGTGAAGTACAAAGTAAACCTAGAAAAAATCCTGAAATCTGATATTGGATACATAGATTTCAAAAACATCTGCACCTCTTTTGACTATTTGCAACAAAACAATTTTTTTTTTTTTGCAATGATCTGGCAATTGGGCCCACCAACATTTTTCGTCACATTTACAAGTGCAGAACATTGCTGGGATCCATTGGTGGTTGCCGTATCTGATCTGCATAGGAACAGGAAACATAAAAAAAAAACCGATACATTGGAAAATAACGACATTAACTACCTCATAAGAAAAGACCCGGTGACATGTACACGCTACTATAGACATAGAATAAATGCTTTGAGACAATTGATATACCATGATGAAACGTTTTTTGGAAAAATATCAGACTACTTTTTTGTGACTGAATTCCAGAATAGGGGAAATGAACATGACCATGCACTGTTGTGGATAGAGGGTGCATCGATCTATGGAGCTGATAATAATTCAGAGATCAACCAATCTGTGGATAAATACATAACATGCAACACAGATCATTTGGATCCAGAACTTGCGAAAGTCCATAGACATTACCATACAAGAAGTTGTAGAAAACGAAAAAACTTGCATTGCAGATACAACTTTTCCGTACCGCCAATGAGAGCTACAAGAATCATAGAGCCAGTCAGTCTAGAGGACAATGTTGTTGTTGAGAAATCTAAATCCTTGTTCGCATTTCTAGAACAAGGAGGATTTGACGAAATGATGAACTTTGATGCCTTCTTGACATAGGTAAATCTATGATAAGATGAGTACATCCAAGCCATACAATGTACATTTAGGCAACCAACACTTTTCCTTAAATGAAAACTCTCCAATATTTGGAACAACAGTTTCTCCAAGAACATGTTAGTTATGTGGAAAGCAAATACAGATGCGCAGCACGTGCTGAATGCATATGCTGCAACATCGTACTGTACCTCGTATATGACGAAAATTGACAAATCTATGACAAGTGCATTCAGAAGAATACGCAAAGAACATGAAAGAAGTCATATTGATGGCATACAAATGATACGCACACTTGGCAATACATTGCTTAATCTTCAACAAATGTCTACCCAGCAAGCAGTTCACATTGCACTTTCCTTGACCCTCACTTGTAGTTCAAGAAAATGTGTCTTCATAAACACATCTCCACTTGAAAAACACACATTTGTGCTTAAACCATCGGTTTTGCTGCAACAAGAGCCTGACAATTTAGAGGACGTCGTATGCCGCTCTATTATTGATTATTACTTCCAGTGTCCATCTTCTAGTAGGCATATCTGCTTAGCAGAATTCGTATCGCATTACAAAAAAAGTGGTGCACCCATATCAAAAAGAAAAAAACCCGATGTCATACGGTTTGTCAAATACAATAAACATTGTGACTATGAAAACTATTGTAGAGAAAAATTGTTGTTGTACGTTCCATTCGATGAAAACGAGGAGACATTAATACATAACTTCTCTACATGGGAGGCTGTGTATGTTGCGTCTGAGACTATAGTGCACATCAATGAAGCTAGATTTACCTACAATGTTAATCCAACATGGGGCGATCTAGAAGTTGCACTTAATGACCTAGAAAACCCTGGTGAGCATGATGACACACTCAGAAATCCAAAAACAACTAGAACTCCTTCCGAGTCCTATGACTTACAAGAGGATTTGTCTCGTCCTCTAGGGGTTGGAAGTGAAAAACGTATCAATCTTGGTTTTCAAGTTACAAAATATCCTTTCCTAATTGAAAATAATGAATACCACAGAATAAGACGTCTGTTGAATCGCGAACAACAAACAATTCTAAAGGACATTGCTCTTAAAAAATGCTTGAACATGAACAATCTTCTGCACGTGTTCCTTACAGGCAGATCAGGAACAAGCAAGACATTCACAACGAAAGCATTGTTCCAAATGCTTATACGAATCTATGATTCAAACAATTCCTCTGATCCTATGAAACCAAAGGGATTAATAGTTGCATACACAGAAAAAGTTGCATACAATGTTGGTGGAACAACAATCCACTTTGCATTTTTAATGCCTTTTAACAAGTCACAATTTCTTCCACTTAGCAAGGAAATGTTGGATACATTATCTAAGCTTTATGAGGAACTCCAACTTGTCTTTATAGATGAAGCATCTTTGATTGGGAGTCGGTTCTTGTATTTCATTGACAACCGACTAAGAAGCATAAATCATGTGTAGACAAAATACTTTGGAAACATCGACATGATATTCTGTGGGGATCTTTACCAGGCACAACCAATCCAAGATTCTTTGATATTTGAACAACCTACCATTAACACGGAAACAATCACCCATGACTTCTGAAGAGACAATATTAAATGCTTTGAGTTGCATACTACAATGCGCCAAACAGATGAAACATTCATTGCAATTCTGAATAGAATGTGCACAAACAACTAAGCACATGATGACTTGACCTATATCAATTTGAAGTGTTTACGGCCTGCACCAACAGACCCAACATTCCCTTACCTGTGCTACAGAAACAAGGATGTTGCAAAGCATAACAGTGACATGCTATTGCTCATGTCTGGTGATGATATCATCATCAATTCCATTGACCTGGAAGAAGACAACCATGGAAATATGCAACGCCATGAACATTCAGTCACTTTACCTTTGCAACTTGTCCTCAAATTAGAAATGTTGGTTGAAATATATGCCTGTAACTATGATTCACAGGATGGCTTGGTGAATGGTGCAGATGGAATATTGAAAGGCTATACCAAGACATAAAAATTGGATGTCCTTTGGATTAAGTTCCATGAACCACATATAGGAAAGCGACAAGCAAGCAAGTTGTCTTATCTATATAATTCAAACACTGGAAGCGATTGGACACCTATTATGCGAATATCGAAGCCAGTATCGACATCAGCAAAGACAGGTCGATTGAAGATTCGAAAACAGTTTCTGATTAAAATTGCATGTGCACGTACAGTCCACAAATCACAAGGACTAACACTTGATAATGTTGCTTTTCAGCTTGTTGGAATTCGGATACATGGACTTGTATACACAACACTATCCCGTGTCAGAAGCATAGACTCCTTGTATTTACTAAGTCCTCTCACAAAAGATAACTTCAAAGTGAAAGAGAAAGTTGATATTGAAATGGAATGACTGAGGACCACAACAAAATGGCAACTGCATTATGATTACCAATCCATACAAACAAATTCATCTGTATCAATTATCTCGCTTAACACACGCAACTTAAATGCACACATGGATGATATACTGAACGACTACGATACAATGCAATCCGATATTCTGTGCTTGCAAGAAACACACATGTCATTATGCATGTAGAACAAACAATTCCCAAATCGCAATTGCATATCAAGTTACATTACACATGGGGTTATGATACTAGTGAAAAAACATGTACGAATTTTGGACTATATACATATGGAAGAAAAGAATTTTGAATTGTTGCCTTCAAATTTTTTTTCCCATGAAACATAAGTTGCAATACTGAATCTGTATGTTGCTCCCCATGCAACATTCTCCAACATAGTGCATGTTATTTCCAATGCATTGGACCGTTTCCATCTGAATGAACCCATTGTACTTGTAGGAGACTTCAATATCAATATGCTACAAAATACTGGCAGAACAAAAGAATTGGAAAACTACATGTGCAAATACAGTCTCCGCTTTCTTTTGAACGACATAGGCCATCTACAAAACACACTTATTGACCATGTCTAGTCCAATGTGCCCATTCCTCAATACAATATATTTGTCTTAGACACATATTGGTCTAAACACGATACAATTGGTATTGCACTTGAATTATGACATATACATCAAACTTATTGCAAACTCATATTTCTATGTTTCAAAGCATATATGTATCCCTGATTTCTACACACATCGTTCTTGTGAGCATACAGACGATGTTCTACTCGAATTATAAAATATACATTGTGCAAAAAGAAAAGAAAAAAAGGTACATCCTCCCAAAAACTATTTGTCACTCTATTCATCTTATTCTATTTCTTTTTTGTATATGTACATAGTAGTTGCGTTTTTCTTAACATCTGAACTTGTGTTCATATCCATTTTGCTTTGTACTTTTGTTGATAGAAACATACAGGAAAACTAGACGACGCAAAGAACTCCTACTCAGAGACGTAGACCAATCCATGCAAAGATGCATTCTTTTTCTGCCCGTGTTCCATAGTAAGTAGTTCTTTGTTTACTTTCTCTGTGTTTGTCAAACTTGTTTGCAACTATGTTTTTTTTTTTTTGCACGTAGAGGCCGCTACCTTGCACGTCCGCCATCGAACAGATGCAATGTTGAGCTAGCTAGCCCACAAGTCCACTTGTCAATTTCTATATCGCCCAACTATGATGGTGATTTGCAGGACATGGAACATTAGAGACATAATGTGCAACCTGCAAGTGCACGATCCAAATAAGTGGCTAGGTATGGAATAAGGGATTTGTGCATATTTGGTATGTAATGCTCATTTTTGGGAGCGCGCCAGCCTTGGAACCCGCGATATAGAAACTGTACCCATGATACAGAAACTTTACATTGTCTATAAAATCTCAGCCACCCTGCAAGTCTGCTTGTCAATTTGTATATTGCGGAACTATATCTGCTATTTGTAGAACACAGAACAATAGAGACATTTTTTTGACCCCTCCCGCCCAAGAACCCGCAAGTATGGAATGCGATATGGGTACATGGTGTATAAAATCTCATGTCGATACTTTATAACAGGTACATATTTAGTTTTGCCTCTTTTCTACACATACTCATCTGGTAACCACAGAGTTGGAGTTGGACGGAGCCAAGTTGGCGATCCAAATAAGTGGCTAAATACGGAATAAGGGATCTGTGCATATTTGCTATGTATTGCTCATTTCTGGGAGCCCGCCAGCCCTGGAGTAGAATGTTGAGCCGGCCAGCCCGTAAATCTGCTTGTCAGTTTATTATCATAAGCTATTTGTAAGTCACCGAGAAATAGAGCCCCGTTTTTTACCCCGCTAGCTCGAGAACCCGCGATCCAGAAACTGTCAATGGTCTATAAAATGTCAGCCAACCCGCAACTGCGCTTGTCTATTTGTATATCGCGAAAATGTGTGTGCTATTTGTAGAACACCGTACAATAAAGGCATTTTTTTAGCCCACCCGCCCGAGAACCCGCGATCCCGTAAGTGGCAAAGTATGGAATGACATATCCGTGCAAGCTCTATAAAATCTCATGTCCATACTTTATGAAGGTACATTTTTAGTTTTTCCTCATTTCTACACATACTGATCTGGTAACCACAGAGTTGGTGTTGCATATGAATTATGAAATATGCACTGGCAGTTGGACCCAGCCCTTTGGTTTTCTTAGCTGAACAATTCCGACTCATGCAGTTTCAGCATTAAACACTCAACAGTTTCACCATGCACTTTCAGACTTGGCCATTCCTTCCTTGCTTGCTCTTCCCCGTGCCTGTCACTTTTGCATGTGTGCATAATAAGAAATAGTGTTTATATATATATATATGTCTTCTTTCTAAATCTTTAATGCTAACAGGTCATCGTGCAGGTACCGTCTAAGCTGTCATTGATGCGTGCAAGGCTCGAGAAGTTCTACCATCAATGCAATTTTTGCGAAGGCTTTTCTTATCCCTTCCCAGTCTTAATTTCAAACACAATGGAATGTCATTCGCACGCTGCCAGCTTGCTTCCTTCACGAAACCTCGAATCTCTTTCCAGTCTTAATTTCAAATACCATGGAATGTCATTCGCACGCCACTAGCTTGGTTCGTTCACGACACCTCCAATCCTTAAATGTTCTTCGTTGTAACTGCCACCTTCACACTTCTAAGTATGATAATAATTAAGCTTTACTTCTAACAGGTTATCATATAGTACACATAGATATTGTCATTAATGAGGAGATTTTCCATTCCCACACATTGAAGCAATGTTTCCGGGGAGTTATATTGTCCCCTGCATTTCTTCATTTCAATCAGCATCTGGAGCAAACCAATGTTTCCATAAAGTACTGGCACTAGCTCTACAACAGATTTGTAGAGATATAGTGAACATCTTCCTCCCGAGCTTCCCGTGCAAAAGAAGACAAAAAGATTTGTAGGGGAGGCGGAGCATCCTGAAATTTACAGTGAAAAGATGGATCTTGACACTGATCTGGAAAGCATATTCTGCAACCTTGATCAGCCCGGAGACACAATTCAGCATGCTTGCTCAATGGACATGGTTGATACCCTAATTTTTTACGAAGATGAATCCATCGTATTCCAAAGTGTTGTTTTTGAATCCGAATCAAAAAAATTAATCATTGAAAAAATAGATGTAAAAAATAAGAAAAGAAAACATCGTTCAGAACTTGACCTTGCTAATATGCAGGCGTCCAAAATCTCTCAATTTTACATGGCAACCAGAGATGCTCTTCATGAATCCGTTGGAGTCATTGAAGCTGAAAATGCCAGGCTAGAGAACCAGATTAAGGAATTAGAGGAAGCTTTGTTTCCTATGCCATTGCATCACAGTTCTTTGGGAATAGTCATGCCTACTACTATGTGCACCCCTGCAACAAACCTAAAAGGGTCCTCCAGCTTCCTCACATCATGTAGAGGATATGTCGAGAAAAAATATCAACAAAAGAATGGAATTGATTACTAAAGCCTGAGAAACATCACATAATATGGATTCCCTGGGGAGCAGGGCTCATAACTTGCTCCTACTTCTGCAGACAGATTTAAAAAATGAAGAAACTTTCTATGTGCACACGGTCATCCCTTTTGCCTTTCATGTCAACAACATGCCAGAGACGAGAATAATACAACATGATCTCCCTTCCGATAAATGGCTCACTCAATTAGAAGCATGCTGGAAAGAGAAAGTGAAGAACCTGTATCTCATTGTCCAATCATGTGAGCAAGCAATATTAAAGAAAGAAGCATTATTCGCAAAGCTCACCAAAATAGACTTAGCAGGAAAGACAAATGGCTTCCAGGACCCTAGCTTAATCCTCAACTCACTACCATCAACCAAGCAAGCTTTCGATAAACAAGTTGATAATTTGAAGGCCTTGTCTTTAGAATTTTTTTACAGGATTCTTGAATATCATGAAGAAGAGGTGGACAATTGGCTAGTCTGGTATTCGGTACAGAATGGAGACATTGATGAAACTCTGTGTAAACTTTCAATTGATCTAAGCGAATTAGAAAATGAAGTTTTCAGCATTAAAATTTGCAATGACATCAACGTCGTCCCCTTGAGAAGCTATATTGAAGAGAACTTAAAGTGGATCACCGACCAAATCCAACATGGAAATGCATAGTTCTTTCTTTATCAATCCAATTATTCCAACTTTTCCGAGTAGAAATCTATAGCCAAAAAATGATCTTCCCATTTCTACTTTTCAGGTATTACAATCTACCATGTCCAACTTCTTTCCACAGGCCTATTTCTTGTACATATTTCTATTATGGTCCGCGGGAGCCCCAATCCTAGTCTATATGGCAAACACATTTTCATTTACAGGGATATGTAACAAACTATTATTTTTTTCATATATTCCAAATAAAACTATTATTTTCATATATTCCAAATAAAACTATCATTTTCTCTCCTTATATATTTATGTGTTCCTAGATTTTTATCTTCAACTATGTTGAATGTGAAGTCATTTTGTTTATTTTATCTCAATTCTCTTTTTTTCCTATGCATATTTTCTCCGCCCTGGTCACTTTCAAAATAAAGTATGAAATAAATCACTGACTCAACTTTGAAATATCATATTTCACACACACACACACACACACACACACACACACACACACACACATATATGTTTCTTTAAATTTCCAGGAATATGTAACACATTTCATTATTTTTTATATAAATGTCATAAAATTGTGTTCACTATTTTTTTTGTACTCAAATATGTAGAGAGTATGTCATTTCTTGCATCTTGACCACCTGTCCTTCATACTTTTGCCACACAGGTCCTTAAAATTAAAATACTCTACAAGCCCGCTTGTCAATTTCTATATCACGGAACTGTGGGTGCTCTTAGCAGGCCATGGAACAACAAACGCCCAATTTTCAGTCCGCCAACTCCACAACCCGCGATCCAAAAACTGCCTTGGTATCGAATCAAGGCTCTGTGCAAATATGGAATGAGGGCTCCGTGCATGCTGTATAAAATCTCGTCTCGATAATTTATAAAAGTACATATTTCGTATGTATAAAAGTAAATATCTACTTTAAAAATTGCATATTTGCTATGTATAATTTATGGTCTCCAGGAACCTAAAATTTGATACATTTCAATTTCTTGTATCCATGAGGCCCTGTTTTAAAGAAAACTAATTCGAGAATGCTATTTATTTGGTCATTTTGTCCATCGCCCTATGTAACAGACATTGGCACTATATTTTTTGTGCTTTTCTCCACCACCATATGTAAAACCTATGTAAAGAAAACTAATTCGCGAATGCTAAATTTTTGGGACACGAGCCCCTTAAAATTCAAATAGTCCGTAGGTCCCATTGTCAATTTGTATATCACAAAACAACAAAACCCCGATTTTCAGGTCCCGTGCCCAAGAACCCGCGATCCAAAAACTGCCTAAGTATGGAATGAGGGTTTCATCCATGCTCTAATTCGGGAATGCTATTTTTTTCTCCACTTTTATGTGTCCCTAGATTTTTATAGAGAGTATGTATACAGAGTTACGTATTTTCTATGTATAGTTTATGGTCTCCAAGAACCTATAATTTTATAAATTTCAATTTCTTGTGTGGATGAGTCCCTGTTTTAAAGAAAACTAATTCGGGAATGCTATTTATTTGCTCCTTTTGTCGACCGCCCTCTGTAACAGACATTGGTATTATACTTTTTGTCCTTCTTTCCACTGGCGTATGTAAAGCCTATGTAAAGAAAACTAATTCGTGAATGCTAAATTTTTTTAACACGATCCCCTTAAAATTCAAATAGTCAGTAAGTTCCATTGTCAATTTGTATATCATGGAATTGGCAGTGCTATTTGTAGGACACGAAACAACAAAAGCCCGCTTTTCAGGACCCTTGCCCGAGAACCTGTGATCCAAAAACTGGCTAAGTCAAGAACCCGCTCTTTTAAAGAAAACTAATTCGAGAACGTTATTTTTTTTCATACTTATGTTCACCAGCCTATGTAACAGACGTCATTACTATTTTTTTTTTATTTTTTGGTCCACCAACATATGTAAAAAAGAAAACTATTTCGGGAATGCTAAACTTGTTTTAATTAATTATATATAATTTTGTTGATAGAATAATAAATTATTGAGTTTATTATTTCAATTTGGTTATTTGACACGAGCCCCTTCAAATTGAAATACTCCGCAAGTCCGATTGTCAATATGTATATCGCAGAACTCTAGGTGCTATTTGCAGGACAAGGAACAACAAAAACACGCTTTTCAGGTCCCCAGCCCGAGAACCCACCATCCAAAAACTAGCTAAGTCAAGAACCTGCTCTTTTAAAGAAAACTAATTCGGGAACGCTATTTTTTTCATACTTATGTTCACCAACCTATGTAAAAAGGAAAAGTAATTCGGGAATGCTAAACTTGTTTTAATTAATTATAAATCATTTTATTGATAGAAAAATAAGTTATTGAGTTTATTATTTCAATTTGGTTATTCGACACGAGCCCCTTCAAATTCAAATACTCCGCAAGTCCGATTGTCAATATGTATATCGCGGAACTCTAGGTGCTATTTGTAGACCACGGAACAACAAAAGCCCAATTTTCAGCCCGTAAATCCCAGAACCCGCGATCCAAAGATTCAAATAGTCTGCAAAGCAACTTGTCAATTTGTATATTGCGGAACCCACGGAACAACAGAGCCCCAATTTTCAGCCGGCAACCCCGACAACCTGGAATGAAGCTTCTATGCATGCTCTATATATCTACTTAATCAAATTACATATTTGATTTCTGTAGGCCACGAAACAACAGAAGCCCGATTTTCAACCCCCAGCTCAAGAACCCACGATCCAAAAATTCAAGTACTCCGCAAGACCACTTGTCAATTTGTATATCACGGAAGTGTCGGTCCTATTTGTAGGCCACAGAACAACAGGTCCCCAGCTCGAGAACCCGTGATCCAAAAACTAGCTAAGTCAAGAACCCGCGATCCAAAAACTCGCCAAGTCAAGAACCCGCTCTTTTAAAGAATACTAATTCAGGAATGCTATTTTTTTCATACTTATGTTCACCAACCTATGTAAAAGACGTCAATACTATTTTTCTTTCTTTTTTTTTCCACCAGCATATGTAAAAGGGATAACTAATTCGGGAATGCTAAACTTGTTTTAATTAATTATAAATTATTTTATTAATAGCAAAATAAATGATCGAGTTTATTATTTCAATTTGGTTATTCGACACGAGCCCCTTCAAATTCAAATACTCCGCAATTCCGATTGTCAATATGTATATCGCGGAACTCTAGGTGCTATTTGTAGACCATGAAACAACAAAAGCCCAAATTTCAGCCCGCCAGTCCAAGAACCCGCGATCCATAAATTCAAATAGTCCGCAAAACAACTTGTCAATTTGTATATCGCGAAACTCGTGGAACAATAGAAGCCCAATTTTCAGCCCGCAACCACGACAACCCGGAATGAAGCTTCCGTGCATGCTCTATATATGTACTTAATCAAATTACATCTTTGCTTTTTGTAGGCCACGAAACAACAAAAGCCCGATTTTCAGCCTGAGAACCCGCGATAAAAAATCCGAATAGTCCAAAAGACCGCTTCTCAATTTGTATATCGTGGAACTCTCGGTGGTATTTGTAGGCCACGAAACAACAGGTTCCCAGCCCGAGAACCTGCGATCCAAAAAACTAGCTAAGTCAAGAATTAATTATAAATGATTTTATCGATAGAAAAATAACTTATTGAGTTTATTATTTCAATTTAGTTATTCGAGACGAGCCGCTTCAAATTCAATTACTCCACAACTTCGATTGT
>JASDQU010504436.1:5240-24588 GCA_032191745.1 Picea mariana | reverse complement strand
TATTAAATTTCCAGGAATATGTAACACGCTTTTTTATTTTTTATATAAATGTCATAAAATTGTGTTCAATACTTTTTTTCTACTCACACGTATAAAGAGTATGTCATTTCTTGCATCCTTACCACTTGTCCTTCATAATACTTGTCACATCTGCACTGCAATTTCAAGGCCCAAGTCCAATTGTGCTATTACATCAACATGAGGCCCTTAAAATTCAAATAGTCTACAAGTCCGCTTGTCAATTTGTATATCGCGGAACTTTGGGTGCTATTTGTAGGGCACGGAACAACAGAACCCACATTTTGAGCCTGCCAGCCCAAGAACTCGCGATCCAAAAAGTGCCTAAGTATGGAATGAGGGCTCTGTGCATTGTCTATAAAATCTCATGCCTATACTTTATAAAAGCAAATATTTGGTATCTATAAAAGTAAATATGTACTTTATAAAAGTACATATTTCATATGTATAATTTATGGTGTCCAGGAACCTATAATTTGATAAATTTCAATTTATTTTGTGTCCAGGAGGCCTTGTTTTAAAGAAAACTAATTCGGGAATGCTAATTTTTTTGTGTTCTTATCCACGAACCTATGTAACAGATGTTACTACTATTCTATTGTATGTTGAATTTGTTGTGTCCAAGAACCTTTTAAATGTATTACTATTGTACACTAATTTTTTTTTCCCACGCTCCTTTTAAATCTTTCCTGTACTATCAAACTTAGATACTAGGAACCTTCGTTGATCTACCAGACATTAATAATTTTTTATAAATTTCAAATAAAACTAATTCGGGAATACTAAATTCTGCATGGATACCACATGCACCACAACTTGCAACCCACGTGTCTGTACAAGGTCGCATTTACTCCCATTCCAACCTAGCAGGGACTACGCTTCCATGCAACACTTGTTTATTTTTGCATGGAAAGGAAGATGTCAACCAAACACTAAATATGATGAATAAAAAAAAGAAAACATGTACAATCTATACCAATTAAACAAACAATTGACCAAAAAAATCATATGTCACCTTGAACATCTATTTCTATGTCCTAAAAAATCATGAACTTTTGTTTTTTTAATACACAATCCAAACATGCAGAAAATATTCCGCATCCATGTATTGTAGAAAGGACCCGCTTAAGAGATACTCAAGAATGGAAATAAGAAATGGACATGAATTTTTAGTCATTGATTATACATGAATTAACAACACATCCCTCATAGTTTGTGACAATGTCATTTACAAAAGTTGTAGGCTCAAAAGCCTATTTATCCTTTTTTGGAGCCACCAACTTGATATTCATAATCGGGCCTTCCACCAATGATATTTGTTGTTTTTTTGTTTCCTAATAAAACTTTTCCTTGGTCTTTGGATAAGGCTTCTTAATGTGGCCTATTTATCCTTTTTTGGAGCCACCCACTTGATATTCATAATCAGGCCTTCCACCAATGATATTTGTTGTTCTTTTTTGTTTCCTAATAAAACTTTTCCTTGTTCTTTGGATAAGGCTTCTTAATGTGGCCTAACTCTAGTCAAGGTCTATAGTTAAAAGTTGTTATTTTCTAATTCAATTATTAAATAGAATTAAAATCTTCACAATCTACAATGATCATATCTATGTGACCTTAATTCAAGTATGTTTTGAGTTCTAGAAAAATTGTGGCATAGAAGAGAATACACTCAAACTCATTTACATGATTATAAATCCAAATTCTTGTCTAGAATGCAATTTGACCCAATGTTATAGCTATGCATTTCCAAACATGAACCCATTGTTTATAATCAATACATATTTCAAGATCGGGTTTGTAGGAGGTTGAGTTGTTGATGCAGGAGCATATGTTGGCTCTGTGTTAGGGGTGTTGGACTCAAAGGGAGGACCGCGCATGTTATCGGATCCATGTGCATTATAAAGTCTTGTCGGGGTTACATGCACATACCATTGAATCCCTTTCCCATCAGTGATGCAGATAAAATGGAGTCAAAGTCCCATGGGTTACCTAGACGAAGGTTGGAGACAGTGAAGCTGCTAAATTACATCCTAGACTATTTTGTTCTACTCATTGCAACAATAGTCCATTAGTGGATTATGAGGGCACAGTATACCACCTAAATTCATGCTTTCTAGCTAGGACGTAGAAGTTTTTTTTCTATTTGTTATACATTTTTGGCTTACAACAACATGAGTGCAGTGATATCCATGTTCCATTTTTCAATCCAAACCTTGGAAAACTCGAGAAAAAATAATGCACATATCACAGGGACCAATACTACGTATACCCACATGTACACCACCTAAATTCATGTTTTCTAGTTGGGCACAGGGATCGAACCTGTACAGATGAAGTTGATCAATCTCAAAGCATAGTCCATGGGTTCTCCCCTGTGGGGGGCTAATATGTCTTAGATCATCATGAATGGCTTCAGGCCCAAGGTGGTTTTAGAATATAATAAGGAGTTCACATACTAGTAGTTTGTTTAGGTCATGGCTTTGATTGAATCTAAGAGACAATTTGATCATCTCTGGTAAAAGTTATTTATTGCAGTGATGCATGGGTTCAGCCTACCGTAGGGATGGGGATACCGTCTGTGATCAGTTTCGGAACAATTTTTTCTTCGTAATTTGGATTCTTAAATTGCATTGTAAATTTTTCGTAGAACTTTGCATTCATTGTTGAATACAATGTACATTGTTTCTATAGTCAGTTTGCTTGGGAATGATGAATATTATTTATAATCTAGATAATATTTGTTCGATTCTCAGAGAACAGTTTATATTTCTCTTGTTCCTATAGTCTGTTTGCTCAAGAACATTGAATATTATCTATAATCATAGATAATATTAAGAGAACAATTTATATTTCCATTCTGTGAATTTGTTTAATGAGAAAACAGTGACCTAATTAATTTTTATGATGTGTAATATTGCAGGTCCAAAACCGGATTTTCAGGTGAAGAAATCAATTTAACTCTGTAAGTACACTACTTGGAACTCAAGTAGATTTCAGAGTTTTCAGTGAAGAAATCAAAGTTTTCGGTGAAGAATCAATTGTGTAATTTAATTCTGTAGAATTATGAGGAGACAATTATAATTAGAAAACAAACATCAAAGATATCAATGCTTGAGATTCTTCCTTCTCAAATTTCTCATATCATTCATGAACAACTAATACATTCTTATATAGTCTTCAGATTTCTACAAACATGGAAGTTGCTATAAATCATCTGCAAGTAATTCTAATTATCAAAGGCTAATTCTGAATAACCCTAAATTATGATGATAACACTGACTAACCCTATGTTATGTTGCAAACAGTCTAATCAAAATTAGTTGTCACTATTACAATCTGCCATTAGTTACAATAATAGAAATTAAGCATTATCTTTAACACTCCCCCTTAAATGCTTAATGAGATGATTCTAAGCATCTTTCTCATCTAATGAAACTTCTCTCTTGGTAGTGCTTTGGTAAGGATATCAGCAAGTTGATCATCTATTTTGCAAAACTTTAATTCAAATTCTCCTTTCGCCACATGATCTCTTAGAAAGTGATATTTTATATCAATGTGTTTAGTTTGACTATGAAACGATGGATTTTTAGTTATGGCAGTTGTAGACATGTTATCACAATGAATAATTGTGGCATCTTATTGTTCTTGTTTCAGATCTATTAGGATTCGCTTCAACCAAATTGCTTCACATGTTGTTGATGTTGCTGCAATATACTATGCCTCTGTTGAAGATAATGAAACAGTTGGTTGTTTATTTGAAGACCATGATACTACACCTAATCCAAGGATGAAAACACAACCTGAAGTGTTTTTTCTATCATCAATACAACCAACCCAATCACTATCTATATAACCAACCAACCCAAAACTATATGTTGAAGTATAGCAAATGTCAAAATCGCTTGTTCCAAGGACATACCTAAAAATTCGTTTTGCTTCTCCAAAGTGAATCTTACTTGGACTTTGCATGAATATAGAAATTAAACTTATTGCTTGCATAATATCAGGTCTAGTTGCAGTAAGATACATGAGACTTCCTACTAAACTTATATAGAATTAAGCATCCACCTTTCTTGTTCCATCTTATACAAAAAACTTTTCATTTGTATTGATAGGTGTTCTCATGGGTTTACAATTTTCCATTTTCCATTTGTGAATAAGATCTGTAGCATATTTTTCTTGTGAAATAAAAATATCATCATTCATTTGCCTCACTTCTATGCCAATAAAATAATGCATCAAACCCAAATCAGTCATTTCAAATTCAATCATCATAGTCTGTCTGAACTCTTCCACTAAAATAATACATGAGGATGTATATATCAAGTGATCTACATATAAGAAAACAATAAGTATATCATTTGTACCATTTGACTTGATATATAATGTGGGTTCACTTTCACTTATCTTAAATCCCTTTTTCAGAAAATAATTATCTGTCCTGCTATACCATGCTCGTGGAGCTTGTTTAAGCCCATAAAGAGCCTTTTTTAATTTGTAAACCTTATGTTCTCGTTCTTTAACTTCATATCCTTGGGGTTGTTGAACATAAAGATCTTGTTTCAAAACACCATTTAGAAAGGTTGATTTTACATCAAACTAATAAACCAACCATTTATATTGTGTTGTTAATGCTAAAACATTTCTTATTGTATTCAGTCTTGCAACATGAGCATATGTTTCATCATAGTCTAAACTTGGTTGTTGAGAAAACCCCTTTGCTACCAACCTTGATTTGTGCTTTTGTATAGAACTATCAGTTGCATACTTTGTTTTGTATACCCATTTTACCCCAATGACTTATTTTTTAGTAGGAGGATCCACAAGCTCCCATGTTTCATTCCTTTTAATGGTTGCAATCTCTTCATCCATTGCTTTGCACCAAGCTTCATGTTTTGTTGCATCTTCAAAGAATCTTGGTTCTGCTTCAATCTAAGACATTAGAGAAAAGTTAGAATATCCATAAATTTCATTTAAGGGTTTTACCTTTCTTGGAGGAGGACTTGGACTTGATTCAAGACTTGAATTTGAAGAAGATGGTGGAGTGGATGTAGTCGTAGTACTTGGACTACTAGTTGGATTTGTAGAAACAGAAGATTCACCTTCTTGTATAACAATTCTTGGACATTCTTGTTACACTCCTCGATTCCACTTCCATTCTTCTTTTTCATCAAGAAACACATCAGGAATAACCAACAATCTTCCAGTTTGTGGATTATATAATCTATAAGCCTTTGTCTCCTCGCAATAGCCAATAAAAATGCACTTCACACTTGTATCTTCTAGTTTTCTTTTTTTTTCATCAGGAACATGAGCATAAGAAATACAACCAAAAAATTTCAAATGAGCAACACCAGGTTTTCTTCCACTCCATGCCTCGTATGGAGTCATATTTTGCACACTCCTTGTTGGACATATATTAAGAAAATAAACAGATGTAGCTACAACTTCAGCCCAAAAAATATTTGGAAGACTTTTACCTTTCAACATGCTCCTAGCCATCTCAACTATTGTCTGATTCTTTCATTCGACCACACCATTCTATTGGGGAGTATAGCCTGCAGTCAATTGCCTATATATTCCATTATTTTTGCAATAATCATTAAAATCATTAGAAGTAAATTATTCCCCTCTATATGTGTGTAGTGTCTTTAAAACATAACCACTTTGCCTCTCAACAACAACTTTAAATTGTTGAAAAATAATAAGAGCATCAAATTTCTCTTTAATGAAATACACCCATGTTCTTCTACTGAAATCATCCACAATAATAATAAAATACTTTTTTTTTTAAGTGACAAGGTTTGCATGGGACCACATATATCTACATGTACTAGCTCCAATGGTTTTGTTTCTCTCCAAGATTTTCCTATTGGAAGTGAGTCTCTATGATGCTTACCCAAAATGCATCATTCACAAATTTAATCAACACAATCAATAAGAGGCAATCCTTTGACCATTTTCTTATTATATAGTAACTTTAAGCCTCTTATATTTAGATTTCCATACCCCATATGCCATAGCCAAGAATCATCATCATAGCCAACTTTTAATGCTTTATTTGCATCATAAAAAATTTAATTGAAAGCAAAGATTTTGTTTTGTAACATATTAATTTTGGCTATGATTTTATTATGATTTTATTTATCATATATGATGCATTCATTGTTCTTAAAAACAACAAGATATCCCTTTTCAATAAGTTTCCCCACACTCAACAAGTTATGTGCTAAACCGGGAACATATAACACATCATTAATATGTTTTACTTGGCCTTGTTTTGTTTTTACCGCAATTGTTCCTTTACCTTTAACTTCCACTACCTTTTCATCTCCCAAGAGTACTTCAGTCTTTGTAGATTCATCTATCTTGAAAAAGGTATCTTTGTTTCCAGTCATGTGGTTTTTGCAGCCACTGACCAAAAGCCATACCTCCTTGGAAACCTTGTTAGCTTAATCACAAGCCAAAAACAAAGTGCCTACATCTTCCTTTTTCTCAGAAAAATTATCTTGTTGCTTTTGTTTTTTCCAACAATTACTTTCATAATGGCCAAATCTTTTACAATAAAAACATTACACTTGGAATTTTCCAAATTTTTTACCTCCATCATTAGTGTCATTATCTCTTCCTTTGTCATTTGCATTAAAAAATCTCCCTCAACCTCTACATCCTCTATTTGTTTGTCCTCTTCCTTGTCCATGAGTGTTCAAAAATTCCTCACAGGAAGAATTCTCAACTCTATCTATGGAAATATTGGTTTTTTCTTGAAAGGCTTGATCAATATATTTTTCAACAAATTTATTCATCCTTTACTCATGAGATTGAAGAGATCCCATAAGCTCATTCACAAACAATTGAGTTAAATATTTAGATTCTTCAATATCAACAACGACATCAAATTTTGCAAGAAGACTTCTTAAAATTTTCTCAACAATTTTTTGATATGTCAAATCTTCTCCATAAGATGTAATTTGATTCACTATCCCCATAACTCTAGTGAAAACATCTTGCATAGATTTTGAATCCTACATGCAAAGAGTTTCAAATTCTCTTCTAAGAGATTGCAATTTAACAACTTTTACCTTATTTGTCCCTTGATATGCTTGTTGTGGCACATCCCATTCCTCCTTTGATTTCGTCGTTGCAACATGTATTGGAAAGATAGAATCATACACTACTTGTTGGATGGAAAAAAGATATTTTAAGTCCTTTTTTCAATTTCCCCTTAATTGATCTCTTTGGACTTGGGTCAAGTTAGCTTGAGCATCTGTTGGTTCTATATAACCATTTTCCACCAAATCCCACAATTCATGTGAAAGAAACAATGTTTTCATTTTAATGCTCCAAAAACCATAATTATCACCTTTAAAGATTGGTATTTGAGGCTAGGAAATATTAAGCCCATTGTTGTTGTTGGCATTTCTTTAAAATTTCCAGCACTCTTTCCAATAGCTTCGATATGAACAAGCTTCACAAAGAAATTTAATCTTGCCCACTATTGTAACTTGCTCTAATACCAAATGTAGAATTATGAGGAGACAATGACAGTGAAAAAACAAACAATACAAAGATTGAAACAAACATCAAAGATCTCAATGCTTGATATTCTTCCTTCTCATTCATTCTCAAATTTCTCATATCATTCATGAACAAATAATACATTTGTATATAGTCTTCATATTTCTACAAACATGGAAGTTGCTACAAATCATCTGCAGCTAATTCTAATTATCTGAGGCTAATTATGAATAACCCTAAATTATGTTGATAACACTAACTAAACCTAAATTATGCTGCAAACAGTGTAATCAAAATTAGATGACACTGTTACAATCTGCCAGTAGTTACAATAATAGAAAATAAGCAGTGTCTTTGAACAACAAATTCAACAAGTACAATGCTTGGGATTTAAGTATTTAATTCAATCCATAATTTAGGGTTGTTAGAAATTATTTTTACTTCCTGCGTTGAGCAAGTTTTAGAATGAATAACTCGAGCTTCTCGTTCAGTTTTATTTATTAGGCGCAACATTAAAAACTAAAATGTGTTTTTTGTTATATGTAAAATGTTTTCTTTTATATGGATTGAGACTCGGTTCAACCACCCTTTGTTTCAAATTCAATATCACATTGCGGTACAAGTTTTTAAATTAGAAAGTGTCCAAGTTTTTAAGTTAGAAAGTTTCCAATTAATCTGCCACTTAACCAGTGGCGGACGAATTCCTAGAGACGTTGACATCTTGTCGCTCGACATCTTGTCGCTCGACATCTTGTCGCTCGACATTTTGTCGTCAGACATGTCACCCAACATCTTGTCGCCTGCCATCTTGCTATTCGCCATAGCTTATACATGGCAAGCAGCTTAATCAGGTTAATGAATAATATGTGTTAATCATCTACCCTAATGATTAACAAACGCAGAATGACATGCTTGAGGGTTACGTGTATTAATCTTAACCTTTAATTTATAGACACAACCAAGAAAAATATTCTTCTATTATTAAATAGCACACACACATTACATATTTTTAATTAAAAAACTGATTAATCTAAAAGTTTTCAATAAATATAAGCCTCTCCACTTACTAAACGTTCTTATACGCAGTTTCTTGGCATTCAAACAAAGGCCTATAACACGCAATAATCATTCATAAGTCCAACGACCACCAATCATCGAGTGGAATTTCAAAGAAGGTCGAAGGAGAGGGCGAGGCTCATCCCATATCAATCACCATTAATAATTGCCCGTGTCTGCCATAAATTTAGAAAAATAAAAAGTAATTGCAAAAAATTGAACAGATGAAAAAGTAATTGCCAAAAATTTAAGAGAAGGAAACGTAAAAATCGGAAGTTAATGATTCATGCAAACGTGTACAATGGGCATTGAACTATGTCAATTTGTATATAAAGTTAATGGCCAGTGAACTATGTCAATTTGTATACAAAGTTAGTAAGCATTAGGTTTTTTTTTTAAATTAGAACATGGCTTTATTTTTCTTATTAAAATTGGAGTGTATATATTTATTAATTTATGATTATTATACATAATTTATTTTTATTTATAATTATAATTTAATAATGATGATTAACGTTTTTTTAGATACTAGTAACTTAATTATGAGTATTGGTATAATTATTATACATAATTTATTTTTATTTTTAATTTTAATTTGGTGATGATTAACCTTACTAATTTTTATTAGGGAATAGTAACTTAATTACGAGTATTGGTAAGATTTATTTTTTGTGTGTATATTATTTTATTTTTATAAAAGTATATATTGTTTTTTATTTTTCAAACTACATTTTTGTATTTTTTTATTTTAGAAGGTTGACCTAGAATAATATTGTTATATCAACCTTTTTACCTATCAAAAATTAATAGCAGCAATGGACATCTCTATCGGCGTTGGTTAAATGTTCTACCTTTTGGGTTTTTAGTAGGATTTGGCTGAAATCGGGTGATGTAAATTTGGACAAAATCTCTATTTTTTGTTGTTTAAATTGTCTTTCTGAATGCATAAATGGATTCAGTCTGCTGAAAAATCTCTAGGGCACTGGGATTATACAAACTTAGCCACTCAAATCTGCAAATCCAACCATTCATTATCAAACGGAAAAAGTGGTCAGAAAGCCCCCAAAAGTAGAATGTTCAGACTACTGCCCTATCTATCTCTTTTAATAAAAATTAATATCAACCGCATAATGTCATTGTGCAATTAGGTAACTCATTTAAGCATCACATGGTAGTGGACGTGACTATCTATATGCAGTCTTCTGCACTCTTTTTTCCACATTTTACCCTCTCTGTGTCATGGGAAATCCCACGATTGCAGTGGTAGCGGCTATGGTATGCATAGCTTTAGCAGCAGGTTGGACAGATCTGTTGAGAACTTCTCCAATCAATCCAGCAAGCATCGACCTTCCTCCTCCTCCTCAAAGAATTGGTGTATTGGCCCACAACAACAAGCTACAAAATGCACACAAACTTGGATCTAGACTCATCTCTGACACTAAATATCTGGCTTTAGATTATCAAGGCAGACTGTATATGGGTTCTGGCGATGGGTGGATCAAGCGAATCTCATTTATGGATAACCTTGATGTTCTTGTGGAGAACTGGACATACATTGGAGGTCGTCCTCTGGGCCTCGCTTTTGGCATCCATGGAGAATTATTAGTCTGCGAGCCTTCTCAGGTGATCATCCATCATCGTTTCCTTTTCTCAACTTTATATCCATTTTCATTATGTTTCATATTCATCATGTTTTGCAGGGTCTGTTGAATGTGGCGGAAGTCCATGTGGAGATACTGACAGACGAAGCAGATGGATTGAAATTCAAGTAATGCATTTGAACTAGATTATTTAATTTTCCAAGGCGGCCCCGCAATCCAAACCACAGTTTTACCAAGGGGTTACGTGTCAGCGTCAGAAGAATTTAGGGATGAAAGGCGGGTTACAACAAATCGCCATTACATGCCCCCGCAATTGGAAAAGCGTTAAGTGATGTGACATAATAACGTCACCAAAGGTGACATGGGAGTGTCCGTAGATTAACGGTTGGGGGATGTGCGGATGAGAAATCCTTTGATTTCCCGAAGATCCGAAGTTCGAGTAAGCACCTATGGATTTAGAACTTGGTCATAGCCATGGTCCCATGCGAACAAAGGGATTAAGGAAAAATGGGGGCTAGTGCCGAAAACTGTGTTAAAGAAGGGAAAAGGGTTAGGAAGGAAGCAGGTGTGTTTCGTCTGGTTCGAAACCGCATCAAAAGAATATTGAAGACCTGGGAACTTTATGATAGGGTCCAACAAAGATCTAAGAGCCATTAGTTTAGAGAAAGGAGATCGTTGCATAAGAAGTGCATCAGAGAAGAAGCACAATTTTTAAAGGATCATAGCTTTCTGCTCAAGGCTCAAAATTGATTGAGGAAGCTGTGATTGGGAAGGTCTCGGAAAGAGGATTCTAGATGTAATGGTTACATTAAAATAGAAAAAAGTGCTAGAGATGTCTTCAGATACAAGAAAGAAGGAAGAAGGTCAGGGAAAATTCTTTATTCTACGTCTGAGATTTTTTCAGAATTCATTAGATCAGATGTTGGGTTCGATAAGCAGCATGGAAACCCCAAATGGAATTCTTGTTTGGGAAAGACAATCCAGGTGACAATCTTTGCACATCAAATGTGAATGCTAGGTAGAGAAGAGAGTAGAGAGGATTGTATGAACAGAGAAGTTGTCGATGTTGGAGACCATGTACTGAAGCACTTGAATCAATATAAGAATGCTTTGATCCAATTTTATGGTGTAATATAGTTGTTGTATGTACCAATTGAATGGTATGTTTACAGTTTGTCTACAGTCTCTGTTATGCATGTGTTCTTTTATGCTAAATGAATGTGATTTCGTGTTGAACGTATGAGTCTGTGAGAAGTGTATAAGTTTAAATTGTTTCTCTTCCTGAGAATTCTTGCAAGGGTGCAGCAAAAATCCCGCAAGGAGTGTGTCGACAGATTCTAGGTTTACCTCAGAAAGCTCAGGAGAGATATCGTGAAACTTATACCAACAGACGTGCAAGGGTAGCACAGGGACGTGCAAGGTGTGCGCAGGCCAAGTTAAGTCTTAGACTTATCCAACCCGAGGGAAGAAGGTTGAAGAACTTATGTTGCGAGGAGTGCACAGAGTTGGAGTTCCAGATAACCAGGGGTTATCGTGAAGGCCACAAGGAGTGCGAGCAGGATTCTTGAGAATCCTTGAGTTGCAGTGAGAATCAAGATCGGGAAGGATAGAGTTTTCAAGTGTTCAAAGGAAATACGAGGGTCAAAGTCACCTTGTGGAAAACAAGCTCAGATGGGTTAACGCAGATTTGGATAGAAGAAACCTGTCAAGAATCTCAACGGACGATAGAGATTCCTGGAGGGAGAAGCGTCGATTTCCGTGGGACATTGGATCCAGTAAATCTGCGAGGAGGATAAGGGTCGAGAGTCATTCAAAACTCGAAAGCTTAGGAGAGATAATCAGTCATCGATCTAAGGGAAGATTGAACTATTGATTCCTTTCGTGGGACGGAGATATCGGGAAAGCAGGAATCGGGAGTTGGGAGAATGGAGGAAGCTAATTTCCAAAGTCTTGAAATGTGAACTTCTAATTCGCGAGAACAGATCTAGACCATTAGATCAGAGGGAGTGTGAGTCATTGATTTGTCACTCGTGAATATAGGGAAGTCAGGAGTCGGAAGGAAGAAGGAAGCCAACTTCCAAAGTCGCGAAACGTGAAGTTCTGATTCGCGAAAGAGGATCTGGATCGTTGGATCGTGGGGAAGTCAGGACCATCGATCTGACGTGCGGGAAGTCGAGTTTCGAAAGAAGGGAGGAGAGCTACTTCACAAGTTTCTGATACGCGAAGTCCCGTAGCGCTTGGAAGTTTGACCCCAGGTCATATTCGGAGGTCACATCGTCGAAGGTCAAAGGAACGGAGCTAGCACTCGCTAGGCTCTCCGTTCGGAGTTCAGGGATCGAGAGAGTCGGGGTTGACTCGCAGCAGAACACCCAAAGTCTGAGATCGCGAAGCGCCTTTTGGATAGGCATGTGGTCACAGCCGATGGTCACGTAGAGGAATCTTGCACCCGCTGCTAGTTCGCACGGGTGAGGTTTCGCGCAAGGATCTGTGGATTTGTTTCGTGGAGGTTCTAGTAGGGACTGAAGAGCTGCTCTAGCTTCGAGAGTTTGAAGATCCATTGACCGAGAGGTCAGCGGACCCCGCTAAGGTGGGGGCACTACGTCAAAGTCTTCATGACAAAAATAGGCATGTACAGTGACTACAATGAGAACACAAGAAGATTCAGGAATCCAGGAAGAATTGTAGACTTTTGGGATCAACAAGGAAAAGTTTTATAGGGAGAAAGAAGTTGCTGCAATTTCTGTGGCAGAAAGTATGTTATGGCTTGTTGGGTCAGCCAGAGGAAAGAATGCTTGCATGTTTGCAGGTGTTGTTGGTGATGTTGTTGCATAAGGAGGGAAGAAATAGAGAGCTGAAGTGTTGGTTATAAGTTTGATAAAAGAAGCATGAAAGCTTCTACTGCCATCAGACATTCAGGTAGTATAAAATTTATTAATGGCAGTCATGCAGGTATGAGTTTTTATTACTCTTTTTGCATAATTGTTGAAAGGAAATTTAGGTAAGAATTTCCTCATCCAGAGTTATTTTATAAAATCACATGATTATATTATTGAATGCATACCACTGGATGTGGTAAAGGATAGAGGCCAGTATTAATTCAAATCTTTTTAGCTTATGAATGCACACACTGGCGTAGTAGAATGTCATGTTAATTTGGTTATGGGGTAATAACCAAAGAATTAAAAGATAATAACTTGTTATAGGAATGAATGCCAGTAAGCTAGTCATGTATGAGACTAGGACATGGTTGGATATGGCAAGGTATGGATATGGAAAGGTTATGAGCCACACAGGTACTAAAATATTCCTACCTTTAAATAAAACTTGGACTGAAAAAAAAATTCTAACACTAATGAACACCACGGAATTATATTCTTGGTGTAGTGTTCGGGTCGAAAAGGAAGGCATCCAATTAATTGGGAAGACACTAGGAAGTGTGTGGAGAATGTGTCAACACATTGGCCAGAATTCCAACTTATGGATGGTGAGATACATGACTAAGATATGGAGCATTATGTAATTCAATGCAAGGTGCATTGAATAAGTATGCATTGAGAATTGCACTCATGCATAGTAAGCGATAGAACTGTATACTAAATGCAATGGTTGAATATGTTTTGTAAGTACGTGCATATATATTATTGCATGGAAATAATTGTTACTAACAGCTGAAATGTTGTTAACTCATGAATTTGAGGACATTTCAAGGAAGTGTTAGACATTGCAACAGGAAAGTTTCAAGTCAAGTATTCACATGAGCATTGACTACAAGAAATTTTCTTGTTCAGAAAAAAATAAAATAAAATGAACTTACATATATTACTGTGAACATGCATATGCATAGAATGACGAGTCATTCTATTTTATTAAATTGTTTGGTAATTGTGATTGAATTGTTAAATGCAGACAATTCTAAGTTCACTACATATGGTTTTGTACATATTGCAATTGAATTATGATGTACAGGAAATACTGACAATTGTTGGCAGTATGCAAGATGAAGCCTTCCAGGAAAATGGTATGCAGTTTGGTGCTTGTGGAAAACTACAAGGAAGGTTGCAATCATAATATGGCAACAGCCAAGAAGAATTGTGAAATGGAATTTCATGTTTTGGGGAAAAAGTTGAATTCCTTTTTCAAGTAAGTTGGAGTTCCTAAATGAATTCTTTTATGTTCTCTCATGATAACTACATGTGGGTGATGCAGATGAGATGATGTTGATTAAAGTTAGAATGTCGACTACAAAGAGTAGCTTGGGAAGATGTTTATTGGAGACATCTGAGGGCAGTTGGAACTCCTCGAGCCACGGTGCTCTGAGACTGCCGGTCCGACCTGTTGTTGAAGCCCAAGGAAAGAGAGGTGTAGCAGCCAATAGACTGTGTGACAGTGAAGGTGTACACTCCTGGGGTGGGACAGGCATGTGGGGAATGAGAGACCGTTGGTTGGAGTGTTGATGGGGTTTGGTACCTTGGCCTGTACCATGTTGATATGGAAGTCTTCTCAATCAAAATCTAAGTATCAATTCTCTATTCATTGTATGCTATGTATCTCGTAATACATATACAAGTTATAATGTTATTAGAATTGTTTGTATATATATATATATATTGCATGTATGTTCTAATGTTGCTTCTGAATGAATAGGTGTACGAACATATTCTTTTCATCTATGGAATCATAGCTCTGTTCAGAGTTTATCAACAGTGAGATCTAAGGTTGGGTGGAACATCGTGGATCTACAACCAGTCGGTGCTTTCAATTAGGTTTAATTGAAGCATGTAACAAGGAACAATAAGTTGAATGTTTTCCTGAAGCAACTCTATGGAATAGAGAAATTGAGTTTCAGTTGCAGTATGAACACCAGAATTGGTGCTTGAAAGTAGAGCACTAGGTGGATAATAGGCTTCCAATAGCTAAAGCTTGGAGCTTTTTTGAAGAATTTTGAATTATATATGTATAAACAAGTTGCACTGAGGACAGAAAAAAATTAAGGGGAGGGGATTGTAATATCCCCGGGTAGAGCCCCAATTGTAATTATGAATTGTAAACATGTTTGTTAGGATGGTGAGCTGAGTTATAATAAGCTAGGAGGCTTATGTGATGATCAGGCCAGAGAGCCTAGGATGCTAAGGCCAGGAGCTTGTTTTGTATATGTAATTATGCAAAATCATTAATAAAAATATAAACATCGTTGCGTGTAGACCGACCAAGAAGAAAGAGTGAAGGGGGACTAAGCTTCCACTAGGTAGGGTGAGGGAGGAGGCTAAGTGTTTGGGGCCTATGGGCTAAGCTAGGGGACTTACCTCTAAAGGAATAATATTTTATTATTAGTCTTGAAGGCTAAGGTGGACATGTTGAGTGTTGTCCTAAGTTCCTGTAAAGGGAACGTATTCTAAATGAAGCGCATGCAGCTCCAGGGAGACAGGTGTCGACTTGGGCTCATACAGTTAAAACCCAAGAGTCAAACCATGTTGGGGGCGTTCTTCCATCCTCCGTCTGAACCCAGAACCTTTGTCATCAACCTGGGCATCTTGTTCTCTGGTCACGCATCCTGAACCCACGGGAGAACCGTGGACTGATCTGCATCTCGTGTGAGGTCGTATGCCCATTCTTCCATCCTCCACCTGATTTCGTTGGGATCCTTCGTCTGAACCTGTTTTGCCTCTACATTGGACCTCTGTATAAACACGCATTCTGAAAGCCAGAACTGTGAAGCTGACCTGTGTATTTTCGTGAACCCAGCCTATCCGCTCTTGTAGAGTTGAGTCTGTACCTGAACTGTTTTTGGGTTGCTGCCATCTATTGCCTGAGCCGTGTTGTGTCTTAGCATCTGGTTGTTTCCATTTTCGGGTCCATAACCGATTTTTTTTTATGTCGTCACCTGGATGTTAACTAAATGTTGTTGCAGTATTGCTTAGGAGATGAATTGAAGAAGCAAGTTCTTCGACCTATGAGAAACTCTCCCAGGTGAGAGAGTTTAGTGGGAAGTGAGTTCTTCTGGAAGGGAGTCTCGTAGCAGCTACAGTACGCTGAGACTTCTGGTCCAGCCTGTTGTTGAAGCCCAAGGTAAGGGAGGTGTACTGGTCAATGGACTTGTATTAGTGAAGGTCTACCCTCTTGGGGTGGAACAGGCGTGTGGGGAATCAGGGTCTGTGGGTTGTGGGCGTTAGTGGCTCCTGGGATAAAAGATCCTTCCTGTTGTTTTGTGCAACTTCCTTGTTGACCTTGCCAAGCCTAGGAATCCCTTATCTGATGGAGTTTAGTCCCATCTCGGGGGCGACCTATTGCTGAGAGTGATGAGAAGCATGGTCTAAGGCTGGAAGGTTCATGGAAGGTTGGCACGCAGTTGGTGGATTTTAATCCAGTTAAAAGATAAGTATCTTTCTGTACTAAATTATATATGTTATGCATGTCTGTGATGCTTGAATGTTATCATGTATTCTGTTGCGTATATGAATTACTCTTATTTCCATTTGAGTCTGTATGGTAGTAGTATCTCTGTGTTGTTTGATTAAAACTCATTAAATATGCATTATATATATGTGTGTGTGTGTGTGTGTGTGTGTATTTCTGAGTAGTGGAGTTGGTCAACCTGTTGGTGGTTGGGAACGTTACAATTTGGTATCAGACAAGTCAAGGTAAAAATAAGGGGTTTGGGTAGCGTCATCTGGCATGTTGGTGGCCAGGGATGTTACACCCCTTGACCCACATTTGTGAGTGAAAGAGGTGTTCCCCTTCCTCTGGTTCTTTGGGTTCTCTTAGATGGACTTTGCTAGTAGCGACAATGGGACTGCGTTCAGCATCGATAATCTGCTTCCCTCCTTCAGAATTTGACTCAAAATCAGAATTGGCCTATGACTCGGAAGCCTTCATCTCGGCCATGAAATACTGCTTGGAGCGGCATTCTACGATGTTGTGCCAAGGAATTTTATGGTACTCACACCATTTTCATGTGTCCTTCTTCGTCTTCTCATTTTCCTTCTTGTGTTGCGGCTTTGAATGATTGTCCTGAGGGAGGCCATCTCGACTTGGTCCCTTACTTTGTCGGTTGGGGCTGTCTTTGCCCTGCTTCGATTGTGAGGGGTTTGTATATCCAAACTCTCGTCTTTTCTACTTGAATTTATGCTCGATCTTGACAACGTATCTATAAGTCGTGCCTAATGAGGCGATGTCGAGGAACTCCATTTTTGTTTGAATGTATCTATGCAAACAACCGTGGTATTTGAGCACCAGATGACGCTCAGAGTCTTTGATACCTGATTTGGTGTGTAGGGTATGGAAAATATTGGTGAAATATGGTATGGTCTAGTCCCTTTCTTGACGTACGGTGGTCCATCTAGTGTACTGGTCCTCGTAGCTTCCAAAAGTGTAGTATTGTTCTTTAATGGCATCCTGGAAGGAATCCCATGTAGGGGCCACCACAAACATTGTAGATTCTGCCACAGCCCTTTTCTCAGAGTAAGTATCCCACCAGTGTTTAACATGGGGAATGGCCTTGAGGAGTGCAAAAGTGATCTTTTCCCTGTCGAAAAAATTGTGGACCAAAAAATATCCTTCGAGTAGATTCAACCATTTATCTACATCATCTGCATCTATCAGTCCTTTAAATAATGGAATATCAAAATTTAATTGTACCTTGAAGGGGGTTGCATGGCCACTTGATGAAGATGCTTCTCATGTGAGCAGTCGTCGAAGGATCTGCGCGAAGTTGTCCATCATTTCGTTCCTTTGTCACGCGAGGGCTCCCTCGAGCAACATTTTAATAGGATCTCTTGCTCCATCTTTTTCTTTTCATCCCCCATGGGTTGTTGTCGGGCTCGGCACAACCAATCTTGCAATGGCTCGATTGGTTCGAGTCCCAACTTCTTGTACCCAGATCTTGTCGAGGACATGCACGAAGAAAAATAAATGAAGAGCAGACCGCTCTGATACCACTGATATGGATTTAGGAGCGGAATGAATTGATTAACAGACTGAATATAATAAACACAGAGATATTAAGAATAACACAGATATCCAGTGAACAATATCTTCTATTAAACAATGAAATAGGTTGAAACTGTAAAACTGAAGAACAAAAACACTTTCTTGAATGGTGGTAGCTATCTCTGAGAAGAGATGTGGCTGCTACGCGCATCCATCTGAGCAGAATGGATTAAAATGAGGCTCTAGAGGCCTTTTTGATATTACTCATGAATTCCAAAACCCTAGACATCCAAAAACCTAACCCTAGAAGGTGAAACGTCAAAAGTCATATGGGCCCTATGGGTAAGTTTGTGTAATGTGTGGGGCTTCAGACAACCCAAAAGTGTAGAACCCACAATTACAAAGCAATATAGAAGAACGTGTTGAACAAAAAACGAACACGAGGAGCCATTTGGAATAGGTTGGTGGCCACCAATATCCACCTGGATCACTGATGATCTAGGTGGATCTTGGTGGCCATCCAAATTTTCCACTGAATCAACGTTTTCGAGCCCGTATTTTTTATAAACCATGATATTCACCATTTTGATGGGGAATGTAATGTAGTGCCATCTCCATTTGTTAATTATAATCATCATATGTACATGCCTATAGTGTTAATGCATTGGATCCCATTAGAACTTTGTAGTTAAGTGTGCTTGTACTAGAGTAGTATTGGGATGGGTGACCTCCCAGAAATTCCTAGTGATTTACATGCCTATGGCATTTTGTAAACTTAGACCAATTTATCCCACATGCATCATGGGAATTATTCTCCTCTGACTCTCTCATATATAATCAAGATGAAGGAGGTTCTTTGAGCATGCAATGGAATGTAATGTAAATCTTGTTGCGAATGAAGTGTAGCCAACATCTCTTTCTCTTCAAAAATAAGCTACCACCATTCTAGCAAGTTTGTGTCTACATCATTCTGCTATTTTTAATAGAAGTTGGGTTTTGTAACACCCTGTTTCCCCCAGATTGTAAATATAACTGAACTGGCCAAGGACTATGGAAAAACTCATAAGCATGAATGTGTGTTGTAAATGGACCTTATAAAGAAGGTCGATGAATGTAAATAACATTTTGAAATTATATTGCAGGACTGCTGAGAGGGGATGTGCGGAAAAGAGACCACGATGGTGGTGGAGGGCACCTTGAAAAAGGGGCGTTAACTTCCACCATGAGTA